>QODF01000098.1:1728764-1803015 GCA_024372805.1 Oostethus manadensis | reverse complement strand
TTTATTACATTTTTTATTCCATTGTTCTGAACTGATCTGGAGACTTTACCGATCCCCGGCAACTTAGTCTTAGTTAAAAGCAACTAGGAACGCAGTGTAGAATTTGCACATAAATAAACAAAGACATTATGATGTAGGTGGAAATAAATGAGCTTCCCCTCGTTGAGCAGCAGCCGCCACTGGTTGCAGGGGTATGCTGAACGTTGGGCGACAGGGTGGGTACGCCCTGGACTGGTCGCCAGTCATTTGCAGAGCACAGTAGTAGTGTTCAAAATAATAGCACTCCAATGTGACTAACCAGATTAAGTACTGTTATTAGTATATTTTTATTGCTACATGGCAAACAAGTTACCAGTAGGTGCAGTAGATTCTCAGAAAACCAACAAGACCCAGCATTCATGATATGCACCCTCTTAAGGCTGTGAAATTGGGCAATTAGTTGAAAGCGGTGTGTTCAGAAAAATGGCCGCGTGGCATTCAATCAGTGATCAGTGATCAATTTTTGTGAAAAAACAGGTGAGTCCTGTTTAGGGATGAAACCAGCACTTGTTGAACATGCATTTTTTCTTTGAAAGCCTGAGGAAAAAAGGTCGTTCAAGACATTGTTCAGCAGAACAGCGTACTTTGATTAAAAAAAGTTGACTGGAGAGGGGAAAACTTATGGAGATGTGCAAACGATTTTTGACTGTTCAGCTAAAACCATCTCCTATGCCTTAAAATGGAGAGTAAGACTAGAGACACTTGGCAGAAAACGGAAGACAACTATCAAAACTGATTGAAGAATAACGGGAATGGCAAAAACTCCACTGATCAGTTTTAGGATGATCAAAGACGTTCTGGAGTTACCTGTAAGTACTGTGGCAGTTAGAAGATGTCCGTGTGAAGCTAATCTAGTCATAAGAATCCCCCGCAAAGTCCCTTTTGTTAATAAAAAAAAAAAAGCATTTGCAGAAGCGGTTACAATTTGCCAAAGAACATATCGACTGTCCTAGAGAGAAATGGAGGAACATTTTGTGGACTGATTCAAATTCAGAGTAAAATTGTTCTTCTTGGACCAAAGGGCTGCAGCGCCCGCGACACTAATGAGAATAAGCAGCATAGAAAATGATGGCTGGAAGTTCTGCACCAATTCGGAGACTTTACTGATCCCAGTGGGCTGGCCCGGATGCTCGGCTTTTGCATGATCATTGGATGATCTGTCTGAGGCGGGATCCTGATTGACAGTGAAATGAGAGAATCAGCGATCTTGAAGTATAAACCTCCACTGCAGCATTTTCCAAGTTTTTCATTTTGTCGTTCTGAATTGATCCAGAGACTTTACCGATCCCCAGCCACTTTGTCTTTGGTAAAACGACTAAGAATGGAGTGTAGAATTTACAAAAAAAATAAATAAAGACATTTCTGACGTAGCACGGAAAAAAATTTGCCTCCCGCCCTTGACCTCGTGTGAGCACCGGACTATGACCGAATGCACACAAATGTACACGTGTACCCACAATGTCGCGCACACACACACGCACACATGTACTGGCCCCGGAGGAACCGAGCAACAGAACTCACAGTCTTCCTCGGGCCATAAGAGAGGAAGGAAGTACGGCCTGTTGGTCACACAAGCACACCAACGGTAAAGTTGTCAGTTGACACTCACACACACACACACACACACCAAGTTGCATTCCCTTTCACTGACATAACCCCAATAATAAATAGCTGATGTTATTAAAATATGTTTGTATGTAAAGTTTGACCTTTTTAAAAGTCTTTTTGTTTCTTTACTGTCTCAAAACATCCAAGAAAGCTTTAGTTCAAGCTACTCCTGCCTTTAAAAAGTTTCCACATCCAGGAAATGTAACTCTACTTAGAATAAAACAAAACCTTGCTCGTGTACTGATGGCAAAGGTGATTCCATTTACTGACTCAATTTGTGCACCGGTGCTTCAATGAATCTTGAGGTTTTTATTGAGCACCCGTCATTCAGTGAAACCCAAGTTTTTGTTGATAAACCGGGAGCAGGAAGGCGAGTTGGTTGAAGTTGAGAACCAGATCAGGGTTTTTTTTGCCACAGGGATAATACATTTTTACAAATGCAGGTAGAACAGTGCTTCTCAAGTAAGTGGTGCTTAATCGCCTGGGATTGGGGTTATGGTGAGATATCAGGAGGCCGTGAGTAAGCATAACTTGAAAATTGCTGCAAATGTTACATTAGGTCATTTTATTAATGAGAGGAGATGCATGCAGAATGCCAGCAACGCGTGCAGTGATTTGTTCAGATACTGTAGATAAATACATTTTCTTATGTTGTTTCTGAAGACTCTCAGTCATCCAGGTCATGATAATCCGTAGAAAACCTACCCACCACATAGCCCAGCGCGTACTTTTTGAATTAAGTTTGATTCCACAAATAAATATCAAATATCTGAACTTACTATAAGGCAGTTGACCAAAAATATATCTTTATTGCTGCTGTTAAAGGGCTATAATAAAAACACAACACAGAAGCACACCAGCAAATACAAATATTTTACATTCTGCTTGTGTCTGAGCCAGATGTGCATAAAACCAGGCTCACTGCGGTTTTTATTACTATCATCAGGTGGGAAAACACTTGAGCGCACCTGAATATAAGCCACACTTACCAAATTAAATAGAAAACTTATAGCCACACTTGTCTGTAAGCCTCAGGTGTCCGTGTGGTCTATAAACCTTGCAATCCTACTGCACCCGGTGTTCCCAATGTCACTCTTTAGCTCAGATGAGTAAGACGAGACACCTTTTCTGCAGAGTTCAAAGCATGTGGAAAAAAGCATCTTAGACAGCAAAAGCCGTGTTGGCAATTATATATTTAACTATAAACAAATTTATTGAAAAAAGCTGTGATTTAATTTTGCATGGACATCCCCACAAAGTCATATTGATTTTTTACTTTCTTAAAAACACTTTTAGGGTTAAGGAGCCATTATTGTTCTCTTGAGACTGCAACGGTAATGGCATGGGCTTAGTTTATATTAAACATGCTGAACACCCAATTTAACATGTTCAAAAAAGCTTATTTAATTTGACCTCTTCTCTGAGTCTCAGCAATTCCTGATAGTTTAACATGTCACCGCCTTTTAATGGGGCAAGAAAATATTAGAATGTGTAATGGTGGAGTTAAGAGAGTATGCGGATAGCTCATTCAGTAATAGAAGAACAAATACACGACACAAAATCAAATACTACACAAAAAGTAGTAGTAGAAACTGACCGCATCACTACAAAATAGCCGAATGAATATGGGACAAGTAATTCTAGTTAAGTAACTAAAAAACAAAGAAGATACAAATATAAAAAGAAAAACAAATACAAAAAATAAAGTAAAAAATAAACCAACCAAAATAGCATAGCAAAAATGCAAAAAGAGAATAAATATTAGATACAACTGACAGAAACCAAATAAATTAATAGAATAAATTAAAATGTTTGGTTTTGTTTAATTTAAGTGTTTTTTAAATCAAACCTTTTAAATGTTTTCATTTTTATTGTAATACTAATAATGTAACAATAATAATAACAACAACAACAATAATAATAATAATAATCTGCGATTGATTGGCGACCAGTCCAGGGTGTACCCCGCCTCTCGCCCAAAGTCTGCTGGGATAGGCTCCAGCATCCCCGTGACCCTAATGAGGATAAGCGGTACAGAAAATGAATGAATGAATAATAATAATAATAATAATGCCTAAAAGATATAATAAGTATAATTTAAAGTTAACAATTTTGGTCCCAGCATAGACCCCTGGGGCACTCCACAAACTATATTTAAGCATGATACATGTTCACATGCCACATATAGACAACCCATCACGCTAACAGCCGCACCGATGGACAACTCAGGCAGTTAACCTAATAGATCATTTTTTTGTGATGTGGGAGGAAGCCTGAGTATCCGGAGAACACCAATGCAAGCAGGGCCATTCAGAAACTCTCAGGTGTCTAATCCTTCAAAAAGCCCAAAACAAAGAGCACGGAGGCAAAGGTCAAAACCAGGGCAGACTGAGCACGGGAAAGATAGCACGACAGACAGCAACAACGAACAATAAGTCTGGACAAATACCCGTAGACTAAACAGACCAAGGGACAGGTGCGTTGGACGCAAGCAAAGGAGCAGAACAGACAAGGAAATGACCCGCAGGTGAGACTAATAACGAGACAAACCACACACACACAAAGCCGGGCATGAACACACACAATCTAGCCAGCAAATAATGCAATTCAGTCACCAAGATCATTAGAAATGTCCAAGTCCATCGTATAGTGAAATTCTCAGTAGCCTAACATTGCACCTTTTGAGGGTTTGAACATTGATTCCTCACTCGATCACGTTTTATTTATTAAACAATTAATAAATGATCGCTCGCTATTTCGGGACTATGGACTATTAGTGAAAAATTGTTGAAAGACGAGATATATGTAGTATTTTGGTCACCAGCCATCAGTAATGTTACACTGATTAGAGATGACATTAGATTAGATCACCTTCACACTGCATGTTCAACTTGACATAGTTCTCCTCCTGTTAAGTGTGGAAGTGGTTTGTTTTTGGCTTTTTTTGTCGATCTTCCCCAATCCATTTTTAACCTTTTCTGAGGGTCATTTGAGGCTAACTAGTTAGCTAGGTAGCGTGTCATGCTTAAAGTGTTTAACATTTTGGGTGTTAACCGAAAAACCTGCTAACCGATGCATCGCTCTAAAGGGTAAGAACAGAAATGTTTTGTCAGTTTATAATAAATAAAGGGGTGTAAGAAGTGTCTGAAAACATTTTCACATTTTTTTTTTTAACCAAAGTGACCTTGGACTTTAACTTCCAGAGGAAGTTTAACAAGTGATTTATGTTCTCCTGAAAAACTAAGTAAAAATATGTTTTCTTCAAAATTAAGGTGAATTTATGGTTCCTTTTTTTCATGTCATATAGCCAGTAGCAGGGGAGCAGCCGGGAATTCTGGGTGCTTTATTAATTTTATTTATCCGTGTGATGAGTATAGGGCAGTGGCCACTGCTGGTCATTCAAGGACGGGAAGCTCATTTTTCTCCCGACCTACATCATAAACGTGTTTATTTATTTATATGTCAATTCTTCCCTCCTTTCCTAGTTTAGTTAGTTTAGTTAGTTTTCTAGTTAATGACAAAGTCACCGGGGATAAGTACAGTCTCCGGCTCAGTGCAAAACAACGGAAAGAAAATGCTTGGGTGGATGCTAACATTTCAAGATTGCTGATTCGCTCATTTTACTGTCAAAAAGAGATTCCGTCTCAGACAGATCGTCCAATCGTCATGCAGAAGACAAGCCTCTGAGCCTGCCCGCTGCCCCATAGACCCCCACAGACGATAAGCGTCCAATGGGCGGGACAAAGCCTAGCAATTATCTAACGATCGTCCAGTATTGCGTGGCGGAGCAACCCGCTCTACGCTTCGCCATCGAAAAAAGTGGCTTTATCAAAAGGCCGTGACTCTACGGTGATGAGGTCAGTTACCTGTGATGAGGAGCTGATTCGGAACAAGAGATGAAGGTTTTCCGGCGTGTAGTGAATGAAATGCACAAACCAGATTTTTAGACGTTTCAGGGGACGCTGAGCTTCCCTTGCGGGTTTTAGAGCAATCGCCACCGGTATTGGCCCGATTTCAGTCCCAGATGATTGCTATCGGAATGGGCAGCATAACAAACTCCAGAGGAGTCGGTGCCTCACCGGCTATGAACCTCACCACCCGTCACGGCCCCAACTAATCTGAGCTATGAACATGGACTTAGGATATGTTTTCTTCAGTTCTTTCCTTCGTCATTTTTGCAGAACAGAGGCGTGATTGTTTCGCTTGGTTTGCAGAGGCTGGTTAGCATCATCAGGTCACGGCGGATGGTTATTGTTTGAGTCCGGCTGCTGACCCTCCGGCCGCACATGGATGACTGTCATGAGCAAACGGTCGCCCTCGCTGATAACCGTCAGTGAACCGCCGTGTCACCAGTTCAATCAATCATTTCTCTAGCTGCTCACTTCACCCCTTTGTGTCCGTGCTCGCTCCCTCGCCTCGCTCTCCATTTTCTTTTTGTCACTCGCTTTACTGCCCCGCAATTACGGCTTATCTGCCGCGGTAAACTCGGCCCCCTCCACGTCCTTATCGCGCTGGTCTGGTGGAGCAAGGGTCTCTTGAGTAAGGCGACAGTGAGAACAAAAGAAGAAGAAAGACGAATGAGAAGTGAGAAGGAAAGTCCAGGACGTACGCTTTTGAACTTCTTCTCTCCCATTGGTTTGTTGGTTTACATTAAAGTTAGGTGGCTTTTACACAAAGTTATTGCAAATATCTCAATTCCCATTTGCATGCCTCCATATTCAAACCCTCCTTCATTTCATCTTCTTTCATTCCCATACCACCCCTCCCCGAAGTACTTATCTTGGCTTGGTCAGTGTGTGTGTGTGTGTGTGTGTGTGTGTTAAGGGCCACCGGGGTTAGGGAGCAGACCTTGGCCTTGTGGTCTGACCCCGGAGAAGAGACTGGTGTCTGGGTCTGAATGCCCTGTCTGACCTCGCTGACGCTTGCCTGTGTGTGTGTGGTGGGGGTTCTGTCCATGTGACAAGATGCTTTGTGTGCATCCCTGTGTAGCATGCATGCATATTGTCATGGATCACGTGTTTGTATATGCGCGCTTATCTGCAGACGGTTGTCTTTGTACAGTATGTCCACTTCATATTTTGCTATTTGCACGTTCTTGTGTGTGTGTGTGTGTGTGTGTGTGTCCGGCCCTCACTATGTGCTGGGGGTGCAGGGGCGCACTGGTCAGACGAGACACAAGTGACAGGTATTGATCATTGTCCCAGTCAAGCAAAGACCCTGTGAAGCCCGCATGCTTCAGGGAGCCTTCTGTCTAAACCCAGGGAGAGAGAGAAAGAGAGACTACCACAATCAATGTTTCATCCACCGCTCAGCAGGGTCAATCTAGATTTACTTTAGTTTTGTTTGACAACAGCAAAAAAATGTCCGTAAGTCACTCAATAAAAACTTATCGGGGCGCAATCCATTACTTATGGAACTCTTGGAAAGTCTTGGAAAATATATTTTCTAGGTCTATCGCACTGTACAACCCCGGATCCTTCAGGAGGGGAAGCTCATTTTTCCCGTCCTGCGTCATAAATGTGTTTATTTATTTATATGTCAATCCCCAAAAGTAGCTGGGGATCAATAAAGCCTCAGCACCAGTTGAGCAATGTTAAACTCTATACTTCAGGAGCGCTGATTCCCTCATTTCACTGCCAATCAAAAAGGGATTCCGCCTCAGACAGATCGTCCATGCAGAAATCGAGTGTCCGGGCCAGCCCACTGCCCCATAGGCCCCCAGAGAGGCTGAGCGTCACTGGAAGGGACAGACCCACTCGACGACTACCCACTCTACGCTTCCTCATCCTCAAGTCAGTAGATGCTCAGCGTCCAACTATGTTTTCAGCAACAGTCTTCAGATGAGACTGGTGGAAAATGAGATATCAGCATCAATTTTTCTGCCGATAAAAATGTATTTTAGTAGCATAGAGTTTAAATATTAAAGACATTTTGCTTTTTTTTAAAGTCGTAATACTATGAGAAACAAACAACAAAGTAAAGTTGTAATTTTTGGAAAATAAGGTTGGGGGAAATATTATGTTATGGGAAAAAAATCTAAAAGTAATAAAGTACCGAATTATTACGATAAGACAATCTATGAAGATTATGAAAGACTTGAAATATACACTGTATAGTGCCGCACGGTGGTCGAGTGTGTAGCACATTGACCTCACAGTCAGGAGGTTCAGGGTTCGAATCTCCGTTGGGCATCTCTGTGTGGAGTTTGCATGTTCTCCCCGTGCGTGTGTGGGTTTTCTGCGGGTACTCCGGTTTCCTTCCACATTCCAAAAACATGCATGTTAGCTTCATTGGCCGCTCTAAATTGTCCATTAGAGTGTGAATGTTTGTATGTCTATATGTGCCCTGTGATTGACTGGCGACCAGCCCAGGGTGTACCCCGCCTCCCGCCCAAAGCCAGCTGGGATAGGCTCCAGCATACCCGCAACCCTAATGAGGATAAGCGGCATAGAAAATGAAAGAATGAATGAAGTCTTTAACATATATATTCCTCATATCTCTGCAAAATATCTTTTATCTGTACATTTTTCAGTACGTTTGGACTCCCCTGCTGCAAAGTTACTTTACATTCTTTGCTCTCCACCAAAAAAAACAGTAGCCGTGACTACTAATGAGGAATGGGTGCCGCTGCACCCGCTTATCCAGCGACCGCAGAGCAGCTGCATATCGTGCCAAACAGGAAACAAAAACCAAAATAAGAACGCAAAACAAGAAATGATGAACACCAAACCTGCAGTCCAACCTGTCATGTAGAACATGACATACGGCGCTGGTTATGAGAGGGTGGAATTAAGGTACCTTCTCTCAGTGCTTCTACTCTAGTATCACACTTCAGCAGGAATTGGCACTTTTTGCTAACATGTTTTGCATAGTACTGTAAAGCTGCTACTGGTACCGGTAATGAGGTGATGGACAATAACGGATATCAAAAAGAAAGTCAAAATCGAGCTTCTCCAGTTATTATATTTACGTACTTCAGGTCTTCGCACGGCTCCACAACCACAACCCCCCGACCCACCGCCCTATCTCCTTGCCCTCAGCCCTTCCATAGTCAAATTGATTTGCAAGGGTCCAGAGTTGGCGAACTTTAGAGCGTCACCATTTTTTTTTTTTTTTGCATAAGGACACACACACACAATGCCTTGCAACAAAAGCGAGTGAGGTGTGCGTTGATGGAACTGCCTGATTTAGGGATGCACAGTATCAGCTAAGAGGCAAACACATGGACGTTGCCATGGACTTGCCCACACACACATGAAAACACCCATGCGGACACACACACACACCAGTGCCCTCGTGCCCTCCCTCCTTTTCCCTTTATCCCTGTCTGGTTGGAAAGGTCACTGCATGTCTGGGAAAGGGGGTCCCACCTCTCCAAACCCCTCCAGTCTTCACACACACACACTACTTCTTTTCACCTTAACTAAGTAGAAGTTCAAGACAAGACACGGTCACAGTGATGTATGTGGAATTTTTGTTGGAATTTTATCTTCAAGAGAGATGAACTGTATCTATGCTGGTCAGCTTCCGCTGAGAGTCTCCTTCCAGACACCCTCCACTCGCCGATCCCCCCACCCACCCCCGGACCTTCATAAAAGAAGAGGGCGAGCACATTCAAATGGAAAACACAGTCCATTGTGACCAATGTTTTGTCTCCTCGTGATGTAAATAGCTGCTGAACTAGCCCACAAACAGAGCTGTGCAACTGTAGCGACGTAGTTCCCGTCAGAGATGCCGTTACATGAATTTACCTGAGTTGCATTCAAGTTTTGCACCGGCAGATATTTTTGTTTGCATGCTCATGCCACACGTGCTAAAGGAGCATCTCTGTTGAAACTCGGGTCTGCTTGAGTGTGTAGGGGGGGATGATCTGTTGTATCGAGCGCTTCCTTTCCCCATCACGCCCCTGGGACATCGACTTGTGCACGTGCGCACCCACAAAACATGGGGGAGGTGATGGAAGGACGGGTGCAAGGAAAGGAGAGACCATAGGGCCCAGCTGGGTTGGGGGGAGGAAAATAAGACCTCCGTTCCCCCCATGCTCCCCTCACCCTCTGCTCCCTGACCTGCTGAAAAAGGGGGAGGACTCATCATGTCTGGACCACCGCATGGCTTTGGATGATTTAATGGGACTTGGATCATGTGCACAAACAATTTTTGGATAGAATTGTTATGCCCTTTTTTTCCACCTAATGTGCTTTTAAGTAAAGAGTTGTTGTATGAGAAGTTGTAAAGAGAAGTTGTGTGACATCCCCATCAGCAACGTGATGCATCAAGAGTGACGTTTCCCCCCTTTTTGTGTTCTGGTCGGAGTCCGATGATGAGAAAAGTAGTTCCGGTTAGTTGGTGGTGCCTCTTAAGTAATGAGTTTGGGCTCTCAAAACAATATGCAATCAAAAGAGTAACACGTTTGCATCACAGAAATCAGACGTCTCAATCCCTCTGCTTTATTTGCTTTCCGTAGGCATTCATGTAGGCTTCCGCTTAGCCTCAGTCAGAGTGATATTGTCAAATTAGAACATTTCTAAAAAGATTGTGCATACTTGTAATTATCTGGGTTGTAACTACAAGTTTGTGTCTGAAATATTTCGTTTAGTTCAGGTCTCCTGTGACGGACATTCAAAAACTTTGCCGTATACAGGATCTGCATAAAGTGGCTTCGTAATGCACAGAGCATGAAGTATTAGGTTCCTACACACCCAGGACAGATGAAAGATGTCTGAAAAGATCTGCTGCATCAGGTAAAAACTCATTTGGAAAGCAGTCGAAATAAAATGGAAAAGAGCGATGATAGAGTCTGTTCACGTCTACAGTTGTCCCTCCTCGGCCCCTTCTAATTCCACATGACATTGGGGTCCAACTCATGCCATGGAGGGCCTGGACGCTGCAGGTTCCCTCCCCAACCAGTTTCCCCAGCAGGTCCCCAGTGGATGAGCTCTTTCCCTCAAATTGAAAGAGGTGTTGATCATTAAAAGCACCTGCTTTTGCGACCAGCTGGAAAGAAAACCTGCAGAGTATCGGCCCTCCATGGCACGAGTTTGACACCCCTGCCCATACCACGAAGTCCGGCATCCGTGTGTTCCTGTTCATAGCTATCCCTTTGGCTTTGTGCTAAAAGGAATGTCACCATCACTTGTTTTGCAGTCAGACATGTTCACTTCACTATCCCCGCAGTCGATACTGTGAAACAGGTGATAGAAATGTGACAGTTGACGGCTGGCAGTATCACACAGTGATACCAACGGAGTGAAAACAGTACCAAGTGACCTAAAGGTCTGATTTTTCAAATGTTTCAAATATATTACTCTTTTGAACTCATATTGCTTTCAGAAGCCAAACTCTTTATTTAAATGGCACCACCAACTAACCACTGACGGGAATGTCATCCAACAAAAATCCTGACTATTTCTTTCAGAGATGTACTGAACCATGAGTCTCAAAAGTCTTTGTGGCCCCCATCTTTATATGAACATTTTATGTTAATGCAGCCCCCACGAGGAAGTGAAGAAAAGGCAAGTATTACAATATTTTCTGTGCGCCCCGCGTGTCATGACCCCCTTCCGCTACCATGTTCAATGGGGGGAAAAAAGCGTTGGATGGCATGGCAGTAGATCCGGGTTGCGGCGCATGATGCGTTCCGTCTGGTTGTGACATACCCTCCCGTGGATCTGGTCTGGTTCAGAGTGCAGATAGCATTGATGGATTCCTTGCTATTTTTTTAAATCTCGCGCCGTAGCCTACGCCAGGGAGTGTGGGAGTGGAATTGATGTCAGGGCCATTTATAGGCCTGCACGGTTGTCGAGCATCGGCTAAACACGACACGCCAAGTGAATTAAAATACAATATAATCCACACACCCGTCTTTTTCTAAACAAACGCGGCTCGGCTATGTGAGAAGAAGCACTGCCAAATCCCTGGGAGTAAAAAGTAGACAAGAGAAGCCATTTTCAGAAAAACCCATTGACACAGGTTAAAGAACTGTCCAATTTAACTGAAAACTGAAATGTATTTTAGTTTTTAATACTTATTAGTTCTTAATTTGTTGATTCATTGATTGTTTTATTAGTAGTTGTGTAGAGAAAACAGTTATACAGTTAACAGTACAGTATGTTCCATACAAATTGACTACCAAAGAAGGAATGTACCCGAGGAAAGCTATAAACTTGTTCACACTAGTTTGTTTATTTGAGCTCAATTTTGGTCTCATCTGATGACATCACATTCTCCCCAGTGATTGAGGTGCTCATTGGCAAAAGTCAGATGAGCCTTGTGCATGTGTGTTCTTGAGCAGGTGGGCTGAGTGGGCATGGTAGGACGCCAATCCATTACAGCTAAGTGTGTTACCTATGGTTTTCTTGATGACTGTGCCTCCGGTTGACAGCTCCCTTGAGATCAATAACAAGCTCCTGAAGTGTAATTCTGCACTGACGGCTCACCTTGCTCACAATTATCCTAACCCCCCCCCCCGACACACAGAAAAAAATGTATGCATCTGTTCAAAGCATATACCAAGCTTTGAAAGAGAAGTTTAGCTTTCCCCTTTGAACCTCCTTTAGCAACATACACTTTTGATCCAAATTTTAAAACCAGTTGCAAAATGTCAAGAATTTACATTTTACAATGTTCGATCTTCAGGAGATTCCAAACAGATCTCCAAAATGCAAAAAGAAGAAATGGGAGTAACACAAAAACACTTTTGAGTAAGCATTTCAGTACGAACAACCAATAAACTGAATGGGCAGTGCATCGGGTGATCAAAAGTTTAAGATCATAGCTAAAAAAAAACAACCAAAATCCCTTAAAATAACAATTCCCCACCCCATGCCGAAAAAAACTCAGTAATGATTAGCCGAGCCGTTCTTGTTAATCCCTTCAAAAATTGGTGTAAGTGTTTCCAGGAGGCTGATGGAAATGTTGCTCCAATTGGTGACAGTCTACCGTCTGAAACTTCCGTTGATCCAAAGATCAGGGGAGCACGCAGGATCCAGGTACAAAAGAGTTTTGTTATTCCTCTGGAATTTGTCAGGCAGGCATTCTGAACTGCAGTGTGGTCCTCTTGAAGAGCCCAATCTTTACCACACAGACAGGGGCCTTCAGTCATGAGGGATGCCCCCAGCTGCTGTTTGATGCCCCTGCACAATCTGAAGCTCCATTGTTCTGTTAAAGGAAAAAGCAGCCCGCATCATGATGGTTCCACCTCAATTGCAGTGTGGAAAACATAACGTATCAGTAACATAGGAAGCCATCAGGACTGTCAAGGTTTCATCTTTTCTCATCAGAGAATACATTTTCTTCCACCTTACAATGTCCCATGTTTAGTCCATGTTTGGCATTGAAGAGGACAAGGCCTTTGAAAACCCTTCTCTTGCAGATATCGTCTGATGGTTATTAGACGGCACCAGGCACCGGTATTTTTGGAAAACAACTTCCAGAGTGGGAAAATCTGAGTAGGGCGGTTAGTTGTTTCTCTATAGACGAGCAATCTGCATCTAAGGGACCTAATATGCTTTTCCTCTTTTCTGACCTATAAATATTGTAATCTCGCTAAATCTCGCTAAACGATGCCAACACATCAGATAATGAGATTTGCGCATTTGGAAGTGAGCCCAGTTTTGGGTGGCTCTGCACGCTGTTTTTTTCATCACAGAGTTCCTTATACGGGCAACGTTGAGCAATGGCTCCCAGGAAATGTTTGTTGGGGTGTGAGGAAAAGCTGACTTTGTTTACCAATACAAAGATGGACTATCCCACAAACTGTTGCTGCAGGCCGACAACTTTCCAATGTTACTTGGTCGTGTTGAAGAGTCAGAAGAGCATGCTGTAAGTAACAATTTGTCAGTGTCCTAACTGTGTTTATTTTGAGTAAGTGATGGGTTGAAATCAGTTGTCTGTGCAGCATTTTAGAGTGTGCATACAGGGTGCGGCAGGAGTGGACCTGCATGCATGCACTTTACAAGCTCACCCATGTCTGGAGCTGCTAATGGCTGTTCAAAGCGGATATTTTAAAAAGATAAATCACTGTTTACTATCAATTCCTATACCACCAGAATTAGGAAGAGGGGTTCTGCAGCTGTCCGGAGGTCGTCGGGAGCGCCTGGGAGTGTGACCAATCACAGCGGAGTGGGTTCAGGGGTATCTGGAGGACAGCCGGGGGTGGAGTAAATTACACAGACCGTTTGGGCGGGAGGCAGGAAACCCAAGGAAACACTACGGGAAAAAACGCGAAGTCAGGAAGATCTACGAAGCTTTCTGTGCGGGTTATCGTGCGTAACTGCTCTATACTGAGGCCTGAAACCCCACTTATTCAAGCACTTAGCGACAGAGGCAAGGAAAACTCGCTCGGGGGAATCAACTTTGGACAGAACCCAGGCTCTGTGAGGCTGCCGTCTGTCTCGAGCGGTTGGGATGAGATGCATGGTGTGTCACGTGGGTTTGTTTCACGGTGCCACAATGAAGGAGGCAGGTGTGCCTTGTGTATTGCATCCTTTTCACTCAGTTACCCGTTCCCATCTGGATGCAACTATTTTCTAATCCGGCATAGTTTGGAAGTTACTTTTTTTCAACTGACCAAGAAAAATATCCCCAAAACGTGCCCGTGGGGACAGGGCTTCCAAGCACTACAATTTTACGGACCCACGTCAAGGACATATATAAACAGATAAAAGAAGAAGGGGAAACGGTGATGTATACACGCCACAGAGTATAATGAGTTTGTGTATGAACATATGTCTTTGTACAAAAGTCCATCAAGTGTGTAAGTATGCTTATGGCTGTCAGCAGGGGGATGAGGGTCATCGCTCACTTGGCCTTTTGGCCCACAAGGTGGTCTGATCACAAGCACCCTCTGCCAGTCTTGCTCCAGATTTAGGTCAGAGAACCCCATTCAGGTCCATTCCATAGCCCCAAGAACCCCCTGCTGTTCGAGTGCTCCATCCCGATCTCAGCGCCGCCTCTCACTGTTCCAGGCCAAGGATTGTTTCCAAAGATTAGACTTAATATGAATATCCATAAACAGAATAGGACTCCCAGACTGTGAAAGCTATCAAAGACATATTTGCATCTAATCCTCAAAGAACCCCCCCACAACTCCCCTACAGAGAACCCACTACCCCCATTCAGCCCCCCCCCCAAAAGATCCTACTAAACTGCCCCCAAAAAACCCTCAACCCTGCCATCCCCAGCCTCAAAAACCCTCCCCTTCTGCCCCTGGACCATCCCATCCATTCCTCAACCTTTGGGCCAGACAAGACCAGACCAATTCTGTGGGGGATTATTTGGCTTAGTGATGAATAATGGATGACCATCTCCCCTCTGGCTCTCCACCACAGCAGCACCTCTCAATTGGCCTTGGCGTGGAGCCATTCACTCGCCTGTCTAGGCGGCTGCTTGGCCAGCTAGCTACAACCCAAGAGATCTGTACTGCCATCGCGATATTAGGAAAGTATCGACAGATTTATTAGAAAAAGGAACGTATTCTACGTGGAATTGTCTGTTGATGAGACGGATAGACGTGGGAAAACAATTTCCAATTGATTATATAGACTTACAATAACAATCTTTCTTCATAACTGCGCAATTCATTTCTGAACGCTGAGCTGTAGATGGACGGTGTGGTCACTAAGAGGACCATGGGTGCAAACAGAGCGGTGCAGAGCGTGGGAGTAAGGCCCGAACATTGTCCTTGTCCTGAAAAGCAAGGAAGCCACTCTTCTTTTATTCTTCCTTCCATCCTTGTTTTGCACTTTATCTCCTTTCATTCGCTGCGCTCTCCGTCTTATTTTCAATAGAGCACTTGGGGCCAAAGAGATGTCAGACACACACACACAAGGACACACCTGTGCATAAGAGCGCCAGCTGAATGGAGACAAGTTCATCCAAAGGGTTTGTCTAACAGTAACACAGGAGGGGCCGAGTCCCTTTGTGGCGCCGGTCCGCTCCGAAGCTTCTTAGCCTTCTTCCAAAAGGCAGGCTCCCAAGGTGCAATTGGACAGGATGGTTTTTGTACACTCATTATTTGTGACCCTTTTTTGTCCTTCATTTTCTTGTTTTACGGCTTTGTTTGTTTGTTTCTTTCAGGCGAGTGTAGAGTAGCCCTGGGTCTTTTGACGACAGCTGGGCTTCTCGAGCGCCGCATAGAACACAAGTTGGCCACAATGACTGACAAGTGCTTTGTCGGACAGAGGCCCGCTATGAATGTGCCCCCACCAAAGACCACTGGTTGGCCCCAGAAAGACCGCAATATTAGAGGAGCTTAGGAGAAGCAACTAGACATAACCCACCCAACACTTGGGACGTAATTTTTTGGGTAAATCCGGTCGGTCCGTCATTGCCTTGATCTAGCCCAGAAATAGATGTTGAAAATTGGGCTGGGTTTAGTGCGACTGATTTGCTCCAAATATAGCCCAAAATAGACGGTAAAGGGACGGCCTTAGGGAGACCTTAGATTTGTGACGATGTCTTTTCATTGTCTTTTCAACTAATTTCCTCCAGGATGGTCATACAGACCACAGGGCGGTGGAGTTGTTAGCATCTTGGCCACAGAGTCAGGGGATCGGGAAGATCTGGGTTCAAATCTCTGAGCGTGGGTTTTCTCCGGGTACTCCGGTGTCCTCCGATATTCCAAAAACAACTGGTACCCGGCCTCTCGCCCAAAGTCAGCTGGGATAGGTTGCAAGATACCCCCCATGACCCTAATGAGCATAAGCGGCATAGACAATGGATATGAACCAAGACCAAGACCAAAAAGGTTTGGAATATGTTCAGTTTAAAGGTGAAGGGTGAAGTATAAAGTATAAACAAACCAGAAAATACTTAGGGAGTGTTTACAAAGTCTTTACCTGTCCGACACATTCGGTACGCTCTTAAGACAAAGAAAACACGCATGCCTGTGCAGAAATCAGCAACTGCTGCAAAGAGAAGGAAGCATGTGCAGAGAGTAGCAAGGTCAGTCAGTCAGGTCGAGCATGTGACCATGGCCCTGCAGCCCCTCTTTCCACCCCACACCTTCCCTCCCCCGCCATGCTCTCTTTGACCCCTGGGCCTCAGGAATGAACCAGGAGTGGCACCGCAGTTCTCAGAAACTTCCAGAGCCCTCTCACCCCGCAACCCCGGCTGGTCTTAGCCTCGCTCACCCCTGCAACAGCTGGAGTGGCTCAAAGCGCTCGCCTGGCCCCAGGGAGGTTGACTGGAGCCACATGCACCTTTAATGCACACAAACATTCAGCAGGGTAGACACAAGGGCAGCACATACATATAGAAGAGGAAAGTGAACCCTTCTAGGCATTGCTTTTGGATGCAGTGTCAAAAGTGTCAAAGAAAAATGGAAACAACAACAGTACCAGTCATTTCTTCTCTTTGTTTAATTGGCCTTTGTGGAGTTGTGTTATTATACTCATGTTTCTTCTTGTGTTTCTGTAAACTTCTGCCCATGACTTAGTTGGAGCGTACCAGCAGTAAACTTGCAGCAAAGTTGCATGCATTTCGTCTTCCACAGTAAATCGTATCTTGTCCAAACCCTATGAAAAGAAGCTCAAAGATGTCACAGGAAGTCCAGCCTTCGTGACCACAACCTTTTCTTATATTCTAGACTGACATCAGCCACTCTCTGCATGTCAGCCCTGACTCAGCAACATCTTCACGCGCCACATAAATGTACAGTATTTGCAGAGTTACTGTTCAGCCTTAACTGACATTATGGCTCAGACGCCGGAGAATGAACTTTGCCTCCTCATTTACAGGACAGTAAAGAAGCGCCCGATAGTGCTTCACGCTGCACACACAGCAACATTTCTGCATTTGCACTGGAAAGCCCACAAGTGTCAGAGAGTACAGACAATTTGACCCCTTTTTTACTGGCCATATACTGTAACTGTTTCCCTAGTGCTGCACCGGGAGAACATGCAAATGAGCAAATACATTTATCGTCACAGCCGGTCCACGTGTTAGCGACCATGACCCACGCAGGAACATGCTGTTTTTAGCCATGACTGTGGCGCAGTAAGGTTGGAGCAACACAACCCGTGGTTCTAGGTCACATCAGCCAAGCTTTGGAATTCACTGCCAGGGATTTGGTTCACCTTCGTCAAATTTCTTCTGAACCTCACACTCCCTCAACCACTCTCCGGGTTGAGCCACCGATGGATTGTATGTTTTTATTAAGGCTGTCAAGCGCTGAAAAGATTTAATTGCGATTAATTGCATGTTGTCCTTAGTTAGCTCATAATTAATCATGCTTGATCGCAGATAATTTTTGATTTACAATAAGTAGGGATGTAAAGCTTGAATGTAAAGTAATATCTGTCCACATACCAGTTTTTGCATGTTTAAGGCGAGCGGCGCTTTGTCCCATTTGTTTGACAGGCCTTGAATGCACCATGTAAGTTAGCTGTACCGTATTTTGCTCCCAAATGCTGATAATAGGTGGGAATGCATACAGGTAAGATTTAGGTAAGCCCTTAGCGAATGCTAATGTGCATATTTGTTTGGGACGCAACATCTCTGAAAAAAACAACATCCAGGCTCGTACTGGTGGACGGTGGGCCTGTATTCATTTTGTGCTTTTAATTTGAAGTTGTTCAAGTTTCATAGATTTACACAGTACATAATAAATAGGGAAAATTACAAGGCTTTTTGTCTGTTTTCACAATGTTCTTGTGAAAACAGACAATGTGCTGTAATGGCTAAGCATACAGTAAAGCCATTTCTGTCACATGCACACATGGAACAAATACACGCGCCACCGGTGAATTGGTAACATACAGCAGTTGCCGAAAGATCAGGATTAATCATAATACCCCCCGGCAGACTTTTGATTGCGCGTGAAACTCAAATTGTCCAGTCAATTATGGTCAGCGGGCATTGAAGGCATTCCTTCCCTGAATGCCTCCACCTTCCGTTTTACTCTTTCCCTGCGAGGTCAAAGTCTTCACCTTATCTGGAAGCCATCAGTGGTACCGGTCCCACCTCTGTGACTCATTTAGTTGAAACTGTTGCACGTTGTTAAAATCTTAAACTTCTCGCCGCATCTGAAACGGGGGGGGGGGGGGGGGGTCACACGGACACACATTCGAGCGCTACTTCACAAGCAGGGTAACCCGAGGATTTTCCCCTCTCACTTTTGCACTTATTGTCTCACGGGCAGCCCCAGACGCCAACGTTGTGAGGCAAGTGGAGGAGGGGGATTTTTTTTCTTTCTGTGATCCAGTTTACTCTTTTGACTGAGGCTTTCTTCTCGCTGTGTGGTCATGTGGGAGATCCAGCGGGCTCTGAGGACACTGGCTGACTGCAGGCCGACACATGAGCCACGTAGCCTGAAAAAGAGGCGGAGAGAGTCAATAGGGTGAGAGACGCGGGTGAGGTCCTGGCAGTTTTTCGACTTCGCCACCTCTTTCTTCTCAACCCCTCCTCCGGTGCACTTCAACTTCAGCCCCGGACAAACTTCAACTTCAGCCATCCCTCTGTCTCGTCTTTGCCCCCGTCCCGCTCCCGCGCCCTTCCTCGCTATCCTCAGACAGACACAGCAACCCTCCTGGACGTTTCCTTTCTGCCCGCCTGCTGCAACAAAGGTGCTCAGTCATGTGAAACCTAATCTCCAGCCCCCACCCCCAAAACCTGACCCCTGACCCCCTCAGTCTTCACACAGCTAGAAGGGGCGGGGGGGAAAGAGGGCAGGAAAGAGGGGCTTTTGGGGAAAGGTCACATTCCCGAGGACGCTTTTGTGTATGCACGTGTGTGTGTGTGTGTGTGTGTGTGTCCGGTCCATTTTTGAACAAGTGTGCTCGGTTCTGTTTTTGCTTCAAACTGTTTTTAGATATGATTACTGTGTTATTTTTAAGCTGGCCTCGCTTGCCGATAAGGGGTGTCCTCAAGGTATGCAAGGTGTAGCATATGTGTAGGTAGATCTGAATCGCCGACTGGACCGGGTTGTAGAGTTGATGACGTTTATTCGCTACTCCGGCTGACCGAGCCTCTCCGAATAGAAGCGAAACGTCCAGCCTGGACCCGGTCCAGTCGGCGATTCAGTTCTCTGCTACTACTGATAACACCTGGACGACTGAGAAGATTGTCTGTGTAGGTGCGTGTTTGCGTGGGAGCATTTCAGCCCCGAAGCGCCGATGCCTATAGACAAAACACCGACTTTGTTTTCTTCCTGGCCCAGACCTGAAGTCTTGTCTGGGCAGAGCTCTTCTTCCACCCTACTGCAGTCCTGGTGTCAGCTGTCCTGGGTAATTGTTTCGAGCAGTCCAGACAAACCCCCCCCCCGCTTCACAGCTGTGGTCTGCCTCTCCATCTCCGCTCGCCTTTTCTCACCGTTACTCATGAGTAAAAAAGAAGATAAACCAAGCCCGGAACAGATTCTAGAACTGGGGGAAGAAGAACGGAGACAAACAGCAGCAAATAGGGCCGTGGGTCATATCATGAGGATTTCAGAGGGGAATTCAGCAAGCAAGAGTTTCCCCTGGACAGGATTTCCCCCAGCTAGGCCTGGGAGGCCTCCCTGGCTTTAAAGAGACACAAGCAAGTCAGGACACAGAAGTTGGGGGGGGAGGGGGGTAAGGAGAGCAGAAGAAGGAGGATAGCAGGTCTGTGTCGCTTCAAGAAAGTTTGGGAACCACCTTCAATTAGCTCAGTGGTTGCCACCCCACCCAAACCCCCACCCCCTACCCCCCGTCTAAAAAATATGGTAATAATGAAAAGTGTTTGTGGAGGAGAGATAGTGCCTCCCCCCTGTCATAACGCTGGATCCCCCCTAGGGGGTGCGCCCCCTACTTTGAAAACCACTGAATTCCCTAACCTGAATCACCAGCCCAAATAGGACGGTAAGGGAACACTTTTGCAAGGAAAGTGGTTTTAATTAGGAATGTCCGATATTGGGTTTTTTGCCAATACTGTCCAACTCTCAATGTGTCCACTTTATTTAAAATGAGCGCTATTGGCCAGGGGTGCCGTATAAACGAGCAAAGTCAGGACAATTCCAATCCCACCCAAAACTAGACGTCGTTTTTGGCCTAAATCTAGTCGGTCCGGCATTGCCTTGATTTAGCCCGTAAATAGACATTGAAAATCGGGCTGACCGACCAGTCCAGGGTGTACACCGCCTCTCGCCCAAAGTCAGCTGAGGCCCTAATGAGGATAAGCGGCATACAAAATGGATGGATGGTATTGGGCTGACTTTAGGCCAACTTATTTGGTCCAAATGTAACCCAAAACTAATTTTTGCTGAGTGGGATGTCCCTTGACTGCCAGGCAATTACTTATAAAATTAGTAATTAATTAATAAGGGGGGGTGAGTGGGGGCAATGTGATTTTTGTCATGGGACCCAGAATTCCCGATTGCACCCCTGTTACTGGCTAAATGATATATGAAAAAGGAACCATAAAAATCACCTGATTATTTAGATAAAAACAAATCGGACTTACTTTTTGAAGAGAACATAATATCACTGTGTGGTGACACTTCCAGAGGATGACAAGCCTTCTTTAAGGAGACTTTGGAAGTGAGGGTACATTGTTGGAACCTAAAAAGCACTTTGCGTCTTCCACTGCTGTGAAAGGCTGCTCGTCTCATTCAATTCATTAAATATTTTTCTGGGTCACTAGCTTAGCCTTCTGACTGTCACACATACGCAGAAGTGGCGTTGGACTGATGATCACACCGCGAGCCTTCAAAAGTCATCATAGTCCGTCAATTGTCTTGTTTAGCGTACTACCCGTGTTTCCATGGCATGTGTCGGCAGTTTATAACAAACATGTCTGCCATGTGGAACTTGTTTAGTGGGCGGGGAAAGTGGGAAGAGAACGCTGACACGACATGTTATTTACGTTATAGTGTTATTTTCACCGCACCAAATGATCGATGTGGGCTGCAATGGTGCTATCCACTGATGATCGTTTTTTGGGATCGTCATTGAAAGGCCGATCTTGTCAGATTTCACGTAAAACGGCCGATGCTGCTCAGTGGCCAATCAGCCCCTAGATATTAGGGATGTTCACATGGGAGGAATTTATATAGAATTTATTAAAAGATGTTCGTTCAGTAAGTCTTTGTTTGGTCTGTGGCTAAACAATAAAGACACGTGACATGTTATTCTGTTGACTTTATTTTTGCAGCATGCTTGGCGGTGTGCTGTAAAGTACTGTGAGATGCCACTTTGACATAATGGCCATCTTTATTTTATAATGTAAGATTAATATCTACATCAGCAAATATTCAAATCAAATTTACAATTTGTACACTGCATCCGTTCTGTTTTCCAAATACATGGATATCGCGTTTTCATGGCAATGTCGGACACCCCTGGTTTTAATGTAACACATCAATGACATGTGTCCACATGAGGACTGTAAAACAAGTAGCAAAAGTGTGCTTGGGGAAAAGCGTGCATGTTGTGCATGCAGGGTCGGCGGTATGGGATTTGTTAGCCAACGCATTGTTGGTCTCTTGACGTTGAACTTGGAATATGGGGAGGGAGGTAGAGAACACACACAGGCTACCAATCCCCTCCCAACACCCACCCGGCCAGCCCCACTTCCTTACAACTCCGCTTTATCTTAACTGTCAACACCTGGCCTGAGCAGGAACCTCTTTCTATCAGGTGAACTTTAATCTGGCCCTGCTAGGCAAACAGTACCATGGCTCGGACAAGGAGAGTGATTACTCTGTCACATTGCCCTCCGGTGCCTCATGCGGGAGGGCCAGGAAAGATTGGAAGAAAAGGGATTTGGACATAGGAAGATAATATAAAGTTGAGTACAAAATATCAAAAGGTTGGGCACATGATGTAAGTGGAGACACAGCAACAGTGTACAGACTGAACAGGCGGTGTGGAAGGACAACAGGGACATTTAAATTGATAAACAGACCAAATTAGCTTTCCCTCACCCCCGAACATTCATTTCCTGGGAGCCATTGCTCATTGTTGCCCATATAAGGAAGTCGGTGACAGGTGACGTCAGCGGAACTGGGTGTGCAGAGCCATCCAAAACAGCTTTCAGGGTTCACTTCCAAATGTGCAAACCTCATTATCTGACACGTTGGCGTTGTTTAACACAAGAATGCAACATTGTAACGTTTATAGGTCATAGGGGAGGGAAAGCGTAATTGGTCCCTTTTAGGTAAATACCACGTATACTGTGTATGCATCAAAAGGCGTCTGCCAAAACATAAGTGCCTGCACATATGTGGAGAAATAAATAACATTACAGCAATATTACTCTGACTGCCCTAACGCTGCATGCACGTGTCACGCATCCTTTGCACATATGGCTTCCTTGCCCAAAATGCCACCCCCCCTGCCCGGTGGCTCGTGGGGGCCTACACACAGCGCGTGTTCTGTGTGTCAGGAGGGGTGCCAACTTGTCCACACTGTTGTGTTTTCTCTGCAGAGGCATGTTCCAAGAGAGCTCGTTACCAACACAAAGGCACAGAAATCAATTAGGGATGTCAAACGGTTAGACTTTTTAATCAGATTAATCAGAGTTTTCAAATGAATTAATTGTGATTAATCACCATGCTACACCAGGTCTGAAATATGCCAGTTTTTACTGTATTGTTGAAGTGAAAAGATAGCACACATGTCTGGGAATCTATTTACTTAACACTGGTTTTGACTTTAACTGTGTTATTTTGAGCAATGGGGCGTTGCGTTCAAAGACACCACGTTATTTAAGTTGAATTCTTGATCGGCCTACTGGGAAAACTCCCGGTACTCCCAAAGGTCATGAATAAAAGGGATTAGACATTTTTGCCAGACAATGCAAAACTATTGTGAGAAGTTATTGTTTTATTACAAAAATTGTGTCTTTTTTTACCCATTAAAATTGTTGGAAAGGACAGAATAGTTTCCTCCAGAGGGTGGCTGGGCTGCCCCTTTCCAGTTTAGTGATCTTTGGTGTTGGTGCTGGATTAAGTTCGAGGCTGCAAACTGACTTCACAACAGTTTCACTTTCCATTGTCCTGGGGGGGCCGTGTTATTACGCTCTTCAAAATAAGGCATTTCTCCCCTTCGACCAAGGCCGCTCTTACCCTGTTGGTCTCTGTAGTCCTTATTAATTTTCTTAAGTTTGTTATTTATTTGTCCAAAGAATACTTGCGGCATCTCACCTCTGATGCTTTCCGCTATTGACCTGATTCTTGTCGCCACTTAATACTTCTTCTGCACTTCTACGGATGTCCCAATGGACAAGATACAGTGGGTTTCCTCTGGTGTTCATGAGTGTTTTCAATTGTTCGAGTTTGCAATGCAATGCCACAAACAGGTAATTTGCTGACTTTTTTTTAGGTAAAACTGCCAACTTCATTAAACAAACAGTTTGCCCATCCTACCGGGTAAGCTTTTGGAGCCAGAGTTGAACCACAGACAAATTGCTTCGGTTTAAACCAACTGCGGAACCATGACAAAGGAAAATCAAAGCTCCGGGAATCAACTCCAAACCAGCTCCGAATTAATCACAGCGGAAAAGAGGTATTAGCAGTGGCAGCTCCTGGTCAGTCAAGGAGGGGAAGCTCATTTTTTCTGGTCTGTATCATAATTTCGTAATTTTAAACATCATAAGTTCATATTCTACCTTCCGTTCCTAGTCGTTTTCACCAAAGACAAAGTCACTGGGGATTAGTAAAGTGTCCAGATCAGTACAGAACAACGGAATGAAAAACTTGGAAAATGCTCTGGTGGAAGTTTAGACTTCAAGATTGCTGGTTCACTCTTTTTACTGTCAGACTGAGCCGAGCGTCCCGACCATCTCCTTGCCCCATAGAACCCCCAGAGACGCCGAGCGTTCGATGGCCGGGACAAAGCCCAGCATTTATCCAATGACCGTCCAGCTTCGCATAGTGGAACAACCCGCTCTGCGCTTTCCCATCGAAGTGAGTATCCAAAAAACGCAGTATCCAAAAAACGGAGTGATACTGCGGGGATGAATGAGAAGGAAGTGGTGTCAGTTCCCTGTGATAAGCAGCTGTTCCTGAACAAAAGATGAAGGTATTTGAGCGCATATTTAGTCAATGAATTGTACACACACCAGTACCTATTTCACCACCTTCTAGGGAAAGCTGAGCTTTTCTTGCAGTCTTAGAGCACTGGTAGGTAGGAGGCCTCTGAAAAGACCCATGACACGCTGGAGAGACCGCAATCTCTCCGCCGGCGGGGAAACCTGAACAGTTGGACAAAGAGGCTGGGTAGAAGGAAGGCTGTGCTTCTTGTATTTGGCTGCTGGCCGCACAAACCGACCTCGAATTAACAGAAGATGGACCAAAGGATGGATGACATGTGTTGCGTAACCTCTGAAAAGCTGAATTATCATATAATATTTTGTAATATACCAATGTTTTATGTATACAGAGGAAGCATACTCTAAATCTCTTGACATTATAAGGCATCTATCAGTAAACTTCGGGTATAGTTTGAGTAGCTCAATGCCAGGGTCAGTGTCCTGGTTCTACACCGTGCGGGGATTGGAACACAAATATACATGAAATATTCAAGATGAAACACTCTTAATGCACAGAATAATTAGTAACTGATTTATTTGTTAATATGATGCACACAAGATACAACTCAGAACATCATGCTGAGCGTTAGGTGCTAATTGTTATGGGCATGCCTGCAAAGCAGAGTAATGCAGAGCAGCCCATCTTATTTTGTACTTTTATTGAGGTACCCCTATTACAATTGGTGTGCCTGTGGAGGTACGCATACCCCACTTTCGGGAGCGAGGTTCTTACCCATCAATTAGTTTCTTCTCTTTTTAATTACCAATGTTTGATCGCTACTAAGGAACTAACAAGCTAACAAGCAGGACGGGAAGTACTCATAGAGTGTTTAAATGTTGGCAGGTCTGGTTTTAATGAGGATTACATGGGAAAATCTATTTTATTCATGTTAATTATATTAATTTAAACCAATGAGAGGTCCACTAGTCATGACCGAAAGAATGAGATCGCGGATACAAGCGGCGGAAATGAGTTTCCTTCGTAGGGTGGCTGGACTCACCCTAAGAGATAGGGTGAGGAGCTCGGCCATCCGGGAGGAGCTCAGTGTAGAGCCGCTGCTCCTTCACATCGAGAGTAGCCATTTGTGGTGGCTCGGGCATCTAGTCCGGATGCCTCCCGGGCACCTCCCAGGTGAGGTGTTGCTGGCAGTCCCAGTCAGGAGAAGGCCCCCGGGGAAGACCTAGGACGCGCTGGAGGGACTATGTCTCACAGCTGGCCTGGGAACGCCTTGGTGTCCTCCCGACGGAGCTGGAAGAGGTCGCTGGGGACCGGGAAGTCTGGATTTCCCTACTGAAGCTGCTGCCCCCGCGACCCGGACCCAGATAAGCAGAGGAAAATGGATGGATGGATGAGAGGTCCACTAGC
The DNA here is from genome assembly GCA_024372805.1 of Oostethus manadensis. Classification (NCBI taxonomy): domain Eukaryota; kingdom Metazoa; phylum Chordata; class Actinopteri; order Syngnathiformes; family Syngnathidae; genus Oostethus; species Oostethus manadensis. Next base: position 1,777,013 of record QODF01000098.1, on the reverse strand, counting down.
TTCCGGGAAAATAGACTTCGTTAAAGAGGTTACACTTCATGGTTGTGCTGTATTGTTTTTCGTGTGTGTGTGTGGGGGGGGGAATTTAGGATTGGTGCGCCATCTGCTGTGATGCGGACTCTGGATCGGTCCGTTGTGGTGAAGAGGGACCTGAGCTGAAAGGCAAAGCTCTCAGTTTTGATCTATGTTCCTACCCTCACCTATGGTCGTGAACTGTGGGTAGTGGCCGAAAGGACAACATCGCGGGTACAAGCAGCCGAAAAGAGTTTTCTCCGCAAGGTGGCTGGGCTCTCCCTTAGAGATAAGGAGAGACTCGGAGTAGAACCGCTGCTCCTCCATTGAGAGGAGCCAGATGGGGTGGCATCTGGTTAAGATCCTTCCCAGACGCCTCCAAGGCGAGGTGTTCAGGGCATGCCTGATCGTTAGGAAGACTATGTCTCTCAACTGGCCTGTGAACGCCTCGGGATCCGCCGGGGGGAGCTGGACGAAGAAGCCGAGGAGAGAGAAGTCTGGGCTTTCCTTCGTAGGCTGCTGCCCCCGCGGCCCAAACCTGGACAAGCGGAAGAAAACGGATGGATGGAGGGAAGTCTTTGTAGCCTATGTTGTCCAGAATGCACAATCTCCCCATCCATTTATTGAACTCCTGAATGGTTTCTATCAAGAAAAACACCAAAGTCATATACGGTATGTATGCAATACATTTTATTTTTTCCAAGACAAAATGGCCGAGTGAAGAGACGAATGCAGGCAACAGCTGAAAAGAGACTGGCAGTTTTGTAACTGAAAAAAAAAACAATATCGTGTAGACGGAACTCTTAAGCGTCGGTCTGTGACCTTTGGTCAGCAAACCAAAGAAAGTAAGGCGTCGCAATCGGAATCGACGGATGCGTTTCGCCATACAGTGTACAGCATGTGGGTGTGGTCATAATAAATAATGTCAACCAATGCCGCGGCTCAACTTCGAGTTCAGTTGAGAGCGGATAACGTTCCAGTTCATGCGGAACACGGGTCAAGCTTAATGCACCTCAGTACCATCAGTACCGAACCTTTCTTTCTCTTGCATATGATATGACGTGTACCTTACAAAACCAACAAACCATTACAGGAAAGCAAAACAGCAAAATAAAACTCTGCAAAAGACACACAAAAAAAAACTGCTCTCAGATTCATGTTGGATTGATTGCATATGACAAAAGTTTCGTTTTTTTCTCTCTCTCGCTCTCCGTTAACAGCTGGAATGTTATCAGGCGGTACGTGTTTAAGGACGGTAAAAAGTTGGCCCGCGAGAAACCCCAACGATAGCTTGTATTACTGCATATAAAATGGCAGGGGAAAAAAATCCAAAACCAAAAAAACCATATGTACAACCACCTGTTTTTTTCCTCATTGCGGGAAGTCCAGCGGGACCGCCCTGAAAAGGCCATCATATGACCTCTCACCCTTGAGGAACGCCACGACGGTTTAGCTTTGAAAAACATACTTATTTTCAAGCGTACAAATTATTCACACTATATTATCCTGCCAAATTAAGAAAATATACGGTGGCAGCTTGTTGGGATTTTTTGTTGTTGTTGAAACTACAGAAAAAAAGGGTACATTGAAACCTTTAAAGAGTACAGGCAAAACCATTAAAAATACAGGCTCCAACATAAATACTATAAGTGCCTACACTAAGTGAACATTAATTCCAAATACCATTCTAAATACAGGAAAAAAGTCGACCATAAATGTGTTTTCAACGTAGGAACTTACATGAGTGTGCATTTTCCTATGTGTTGAAGTTCTCTCTATAGATTTATATATCATATATCTCCCCCGCTGCAAAATTCTTGTTTTCAACCTGAAGACTCGTGTGTAGCAAAGGCAAAAAAGATGCGAGACGTTACAATTCTTTACATAGTGATCGAGTCCTGACTGTCGGTAAGACAGGAACGAGACGCGACAATCAGAGTTAAAAATAACATTTAAATAAAAGGTCTCCCCGAAAGACATTGAACGTGTACTTTATAATTAAAAAACAAAAAAAACAACAACACAATTTAGTTAGCCTCTTAAAAAAAAACATCTCACAAATTTCAGTCATTTCTAAAGTTAGCACAAAGCAGGACATTTCTATGGCGTTTCCTGCGTCGATACCCCGGCGAGCCCAACTGATGTTTTGCTCGTATGGCTGGCGATAATTTTTTTTTTTTTTAATCTTTTTTTTGCTTTTTTTTAAATTCAAACTAATGACACCACAGTTATTTGTCAGCATAAAAGCCAAGTTTTTCCCTTGAGCGTCCGACTGTAAACTGGGGAAATGGAACAGTGCATGTAAATAGGCCCGGATATGGAACCCGGTCCTCTTTTTATACTCAACCAACTGTACCGCCGATTAGAGAGACAGATACAGGCTCCGAGGCAGAGTGACAAGTGCTATATCATTAACGATGGCGAGTTCTAGTGGGCGTTCGTTCCAAACGTGACGGGTTGAGAACATTTTTGCTTGCTTTACTATTCAATTTGGAAGTTCACTTTAGAAGAGGGCTGGGCAAACGTTTTGACTCGCAGGCCAGGATGGGTTCAAAAAAATTTGGCGGAGGGGCCGTCTATATGGACCGAAAGGAAAACAACGCATCCGCTGTAAACAACTACTATTGTGTGGGTGATCGACAACGACTGAACAGGACACGCAACTTAAAACTGTTCTTTTCAAATGGGCCGCAAAGCATGCTGGGTGGGCCACCATGAACAATAAAACATTGGCTATCAAGAGTATGTTAACGGCCCTCCATGTTTACTTCTCCGACGACGTCCTCGACATATTTTACCACAAGCTACCCAGCATGCCTTGCGGCAGAAAAGTATAGGTGTTGTATGCGCAGCTATTTATTAATATTCCCACATGGTGCAGTGGGTAGGTTACTTTGTGCGACATGTTGTGTTGTTTGGATTGCTTTTTGTACACGCTACAGATAGCGTTTGACTATTTTGGCGACGCAAGCGTGCCACCGCAGCCGTGCAAGTCATGTTGCGTGCTGCAGTTTCCACGTTAAAAGGTTTTTCAAATTATCTGGTGCCGCGCGGTGGTCGAGTGGTTAGCATGCTGGCCACACAGTCAGACCTGGGTCCGGATCTCTGTGTGGAGTTTGCATGTTCTCCCCGTGCGTGTGTGGGTTTTCTCCGGGTACTCCTGTTTCCTCCCACATTCCAAAATCATGCACGTTAGCTTCATTGGCCGCTCTAAATTGTCCATTAGAGTGTGAATGTTTGTTTGTCTATATGTGCCCTGCGATAGACTGGCGACCAGTCCAGGGTGCCCAAAGCCAGCTGGGATAGGCTCCAGCACACCCGCGACCTTAATAAGGATAAGCGGCATAGAAAATGGACGGATGGAAAAATGATTTGTAAATGCATGGCGGTGCCAATGAAGGCCCGTGCGCCGCGGTTTGCCCACCCCTGCTTCAGAACATTACAAATGCAAGTAAAACATTTAAAATCGAACGCAATCAAAAGGAATAACGAGGACACTCGGTCTTCCCCGCTGCCCACCCGTAGCCCTGAAATCACAGCATCCCCCGTCCCCACCGAAATCGAAATGCGTCTGCTTTAAAAAGACGAAAACCCACCGTGTGGTCTTCAAGTTGCTGCTGGCTACACCGACTGCCTTGATGACACCGAAAAAACTGTGCTACTAGAAGAAAACAAACACTCTGGAAAATTAAGAGCTTCACGTTGGTTAAAACCACTCCTCAGAGTACCCTCTCAGTACGAAACACGTGTACCAGGAAAAACATAAACACGCAACCAAACCCCCGAGCATGTACCATGCCAGTAAACAAAACCATGAGCCGAAGAATGAAAATATACATGAGCCAGGCAGAGAAATGATTTACCAGAGACAAACACGATCTTTTTTTTTCTTATCATTTTCATTTCAGCTGGTTCCTTGACGCGCTGCTAAGTCACGACACGTCTGGGTTGCGCAGGCGCTTGATGCAAGGACCTGTTCCCTCCCTGTGTGCACACGACGTCTTGTAATCGTCTACGTCCGAAACTCCGAGCTTACAGCAAAAGGAGGATTAACTAATGCAGGTAAAATATCCAAGGCACTCTTTGTTGTCGTTTTACACCATATTATTCTTTTCGTTGCTGCTTGTAAAAGAAACAGGTCGTGGTGCTTGTGCCTAGCACTTCATAGGCAGCCCGATCCTTGTATATAGATCTATGTACATCTAGTTATTTTAAGTCCATCTTGCATGGAAAATCATTCACAAAGATCCGTTTCAAATGCGACCCTGCTTGTCTTGATGTCTGAATCGGTTGGAAACAAACTGTACATGATATGTAAAACAATAAGACCTGTATATGCCGTGTGAGTCCAAATATGTTGGCTAAATCCAAAGAATCAACAGCGACACGAGTAAAAGCAAACCCACCAGCCACTGATCATTTGTCTCTACGTAGCCAAAAGCACACCAAGCATGCTGTCCAGTTACAAAAAATTACAAAATGTGTAAATTATTGCACAATAGAAAGGCTCGATTTTTTTCGTGTGTGTGTGTTTGATACATGAGTACCGCCCCGGTGGTCGGGAACGACAACAGGGCTGTACTGCGTACGGCTGTCGGACCCTGTGCTCCTATCCCCGTCGATGGGCTACGCGGCCAGGGTTGCTTTTTCGCCAGCTGAGGGAGAAAACGTCCAGCATGCTGCTTACTCCGTCTTAATGTCGTTAGCCAGAGGGCGGTCACTGTGCCACTTCTTCATGTGTTTCTCCAGAGTACTGTAGACACTGAAAGGCATGTGGCAAATTTCACATTTGTAAACGTCCTTGCCCATCTGACCGTGGGTCTTCATGTGGCGCGTGAGCTTTGAGCTCTGGGCGCAGGCGTAGCTGCACAGCTCGCACTTGTAGGGCCGCTCCCCAGTGTGGCTGCGTCGGTGAACTGTCAAGTTGCTGCAGTTCTTGAAAACCTTCCCGCAAAACTCGCAGGTGTCGCTGCGGCGGCCGTCCTTGGAGCTCGGCCGGCCGTTCCCGCTGCCGCCGTGAGGCGTGCTGGCCCCGCTGCCCGTGCCGCTGCGTCCCGAGGCGGCGCGTTCCCCGTCCAGCTCGCCGGGCGGAGTGGAGAAGCGCAAGCTGCCGTTCTCGGAGGAGTGCTCGGATGAGGAGGCAAAGGGCGATTGTCTGGAGTCCCCACCGGTGAAGTTGAGGAAGGGGTCCTTGAGTTGTCGTGAGGCAGCGTAGCCCGCCAGCCACTGGGAGTAGACGTTCTCTGAGTTTGGGATGGTGAGAGTAGGGGGGTCTATATCCTTCTCCACCTTGATGCGTTTGGAGAGAGGACTGAGGGAGCCCGGGCTCAGGCCGCCACCCATCAGCTTCCTGGAAAGGCCGTCAGTAGATAAAGGTCCAAGACCGTTTAAAGTCGTCGTGGTTCCGTCATCTGCTCGGTCCGACTCCATCGCTGAGTCGTCATCACGGGGCTCCTGCGACGTACTCCGACGCCGAGGGTGCAGAGCCACGCTGTTCTGGTGGTGGCGGGCCCCTTCTAACCTCAGGCTGAAGCGAAAGTCATTCCTGCCCTCCTCCGCCTCTCCGACCACAGTCTTGCCTTCCATTTCCTCCTCCTCACCCTCCTCCTCCTCTTCCTCCTCCTCTTCTTCATCTTCTTCCTCCTCTTCTTCCTCCTCTTCATCTTCGCCCTCCTCTCCATTTTCGGTCATCAGACCATTGTTCTCACTCTTGAACTTGGCCACCACCGACTTAAGAGCATCGGTGGCACTACCCATCAGCTCACTGGTACCAGGCTCGGGAGAGCTGGCTGTTGAGAGGCCATCTTCCGACTTGGTACCAGGCACCAAAGACTTACTCTGACAGTGCGTCTTCATGTGTCGTTTGAGTTTGCTGGCCTGGGTGCATGCATGGTTACACAGGTGACACTTGAACGGTTTTTCCCCTGTGTGGCTACGTCTGTGAACAATAAGGTTACTCTGGAACTTGAAGGTCTTCCCACAGAACTCGCAAGACTTTGCCTTTAGCGGCGTGCTCGGTTGAGCTGCGTTGGATGTGGGATTTGGGGTGGACCTGGAGCCAGAAGGTGACTGAGAAGTGGAGAGAGGAGAAGTTGCTGAAAACGGAGGCTTAGAACCTGGTTGGAATGGTTGAAGAAGCCTTTGCATAGGGTTGGGACGATTGGGGGAGAGAGGGGGCGAAGCTCCCGTGGCATTTCCAGCCAGTTCACGGAGCCTTCTGGAGAAGTCCATGCTTGGAGGAGGTTCAAGCGGTACCGAGTTGAGCCTCATCACCCTGTCAAAAGCGCTGGGGTGGTGGGTTGCCAGGGCCAAGTCATCTGGGCTGAGGTGATGGCGCGGGGGTGGACTGAAAAGGGGCGGCGTCCGGGGGTAACGACCCTCACGAGGAGTGGATACCGAATCCCGTCCGGATCCGGACCCCGGCATGCGCAGCAGGCTGTAGGGGCTGCCGTCGGCCAGGTGGACAGCATGAAGGGGAGGCTGGGACGAAGCACAGTCGCCGCCCATCCCGGGAGCAGCGCCCACACGAGGGGTGAGGGGGCTGCCCGGCTCGCTCTCCAGATAGATGCGGAAGCCGTGGGTGTTCTGGGCATGTTGGAGAAGGAACCAGGCGCTTGTGAAAGGCTGTTTGCATGTGGTGCAGGTGTAACTGCTGGGCTCATCTTTATCTGCAACAAAAAAGACAATGACCGACACGTTATTCCAAAAATGAGATTTCTTTTCTATTCTAATACTTTTCAATGATTACAAATGACATCGATGGTTTACCTTTTTCAACCATTTTTCAAAGAGCAGAGAATGTATAAACTCGCTGGGAAAAAATGTGCTTAAGCTGCAGTTTGTAGCACAGAACTGAGATAATCAAGCAGAAATGTAATAGTGGCCAAATTCTTGATCCACAAACACTCAATAGGAAAATGCTCTCATTTAATGAGTCCTTGCACGCCGACCCGAGCTTTTACTTCCAATGCATTCCTAATCTTGTTAACCCCCCGAGCCTCGTTTACAGTGCGACACGTATCTAACGCTGCATATTAACGGTGACTATAAATACAAGGTCACACGTTCATAAATTGGAGCGGCTCTTTTGATTTGTTTTTCAAAAGGACATTCTCACTTGAACATTAAAAATGTGTTTTTGTGTCGCCGGGGAGGCATTTTTCAAAATGCATTTCATGCGTTGCTTTTATATCTCATGCTGCATGGATTTATTTAAATCCTCTCAGGTGAACAGAAAAGGAGAAGGAGGGAAAGCAGAAGTGAGAAATATGCTAAATAAGAAGCAGTCGCCGCTTGCAAATGCGCACCGTCTTTCATCTCTTCTTTATCCTTTCTCCTTGTTTTTTTTCGTTCACGGGGGGGACGATTTTCTGAAGTCGTTTGCAGAAAAAAAAAAAACCAAACCCCAAAACGATAGTTGTTTACTGGAAGCAAAAGGCGAGCGAGGGGCAGAGGCGCTGCAAGATTGCGTGCGTGAGCGTTCCCTAAGATGGTGGACAGGTTGGCTACTGAGACAAAGGGGTGAGGATGGAACAGTTGAAAGGAGACGGTTGCTCCGGGAAAGTAAGTGTTGGTGATGAGCAATAATGGAAACCGAACGGTGCTTTGCGGGCTTTCCTTCCCCGTCCCATGCGTCCATAACCAGAGCGGCCCCCTCTGAACCATCTCCCTTCAGGACCGGAACGTGGCATAAAATGTGCACCCAATCAAACCTCCGTGCGAGGCTTTTTTTCCCTCCTGAGTGAAAGGAGTTGGAAGGGGGTATACTGGTAAATTATGGATCATTACAATCTGAAAAAAATTGCCGCTAATTGCTGCCACCTGCGAGGGGCTTTGACCCACTATGGGATTTTTTCCATCATAAAAAAGCCATTTTGTCCATACGTGTTTTTGCTCCCTCTCTCACCGGCGAAAATGTATTGTGCTCAAAACATTGACTTTGGCCGTGCACGGTTCCCGAAACAGCGTGCCTGTGTGGTTTTATGGTTTATGGCTGCAATAACCTGACATCTCCTGTTCGCTTCGATTTGATTAGCAGCCTGTCTACGTTTCCTCGCCCCGTTTGGACGCCGTATATGCATGAGGAGGAAAACAAATGGTTTTTTTTTCTGTTGTTATAAACGACAAAGGAGGGCTTGGAGGAAGCATGCAGGGGTGGGAGCATGACGGCGGAAGGGGGTGGGGGTGGGGGGTTCCTCGGAGACACTCTGCGATTGACGGAGGAGGAAGAGCACTGCAGGATATTAGACCCGAATAAAGAAAGCGGGGAAAGGGGATCGGAGGAAGGAGAGAAGGGAATTGTGGCGTGAAGGGGACGTTGGTAACGACTGCCCGCCACGTTTGCGAAGGACACGACGCGGCACTTCCGCGCCGCTCGCGAGTTCATTTTCTCACGCGTCAAAGTGTGTTACGCCAACTACAAACATTAGCCAACCCGCTGGTGGCACCGGCACCACAAAGAACTGCTCTTCTGGCCCGGCGGCGGAGACAGTGACGGGCATCAAAAGGCCAAATCAAAGTATGTGCAGCTTCTCTGCAGCAGCGGAGCCGATATCTAAATAAGCCCACCGTTGTCCTTAAAACCTGTCCTCAAACGGATGGAGGGACAGTTTTTCAAAAGAAGAAAAATTATTCTGACATGGCGTTTGATGTCCTTGAAGAGGTTTTCTTTTTCTACCCTGGGAGAGAGGTATGAGGGAGGAGGAGTGATCTTATGAACGAGTCGGTCCTCTAATGGAATAAAGCAGCGCTCGCTCTCCCTGTCTGAGTCTCCCCTTCCAGTCTGCAGTGTGTTAGGACTGAGGCTGGAAGAGCTTGGGCTAATGCTGGATCTCCTGCTTCCTTTGAAATAGGATCAGCCGAAAGGAGAAACCACACTGACAACCCTGTAGCTACCATTTCATGGCGAGGGCTGAAAGAGAGGGACTTTGGTGGAGTGAAGGCCAAAAGAAGCCTAAATGAAAAGTGAAAAGAAAAAGAAAGGGGGTTAAGTGAGACAACGGGCAAACATCGAAAAAAAAGTACAGCTTTAGAACACCGGAAGGGGGGAAAAGGAGGTTAACAAGTCCTTCAAAGCCATTTCATCACATTGCAACACTACGCGGGCAAGGGTACTGTGCTGAATATGAAACACGGTTGTCTTCTAATAGGCACATAATACCATCCGGGGTGCGACGCCGACTGACGCAAGGAATTAATTGCACCTTAAAGAGCACATGGCTTCGCCTGCGGCTGCTTACGCCGTGTGCACGGCGCTCTCTCCCAGACACGGTGTAGACCGTGCACATAAACCGGTCGGAGCACACTTCAGATTGTTCTGCTGTCGGCGACCCAACCCCCCCCCCAAACTCCAGGCCAACACATGCGGTCCACATGCACACAGAATCTACCGTGCCACCAATCTTCTCCTGTGCTCCTTGTTATGTGCCAAACACAAGCACAGAGCAATCAATAGAGGGCAGCCGGTCAAATGAACACCTACCCCTTTAGGGGGTGTGGTGTCTACCGTCTTTCTGGAAGGGAGATGTCGTACGCATACTTGTTAATACAGAAAGCACGCAAATATGGATATCTGCTGTGACATCCTGAAGATGTTTGAGTGCTGAATTCAGTGTCTAATTTTCATCATTCGCCTTGATACGTGTGCATTTAACTCTTCAAATCACTCACTCGCTCTATTTTCAAAAATAAATAGTCAATTAATGATCGCTGTTTCATAGATGACCAAGACCTATTATTGGTCAAAAATATCAAAAGACAAATGATATGCAGTATTCTGATTCGGATTGACGAGCCATGACATTACCTTAAGCCATGGCATGGGTGGAAAAAAAATAAACAAATGTTCCCCTCACATTCCATGTGGAAGTGGTCGTTTTTTCCCCGTCGCTACACTTTCTTAAGTTTAATTCTGTAAGTATATCGGTGGAGCCTAACTAGTCAGCTCATGCTTTGTCCCTGCAGTGATCCCATAGCTTGCACAATGTGGTGTAAACAAAGAATGATACAAGTCTAAATGTAACTATGGGGTTTTTAGGGTTCAAATAATGTTTAATTTGGAAAGTCATGAACGGGTTCTAACTATGAAGACATTCAGTTTGTTAATATTGAATCTTATTTCAGGGAGTTGTACTTATCGTGGTCGGGTCTGGAACCAATTACCCGTGATCAACAAGAGTTGACGGTACATATCTTTGAAGAGAAGTCTTACAGTATGTAATTATTTTTGGAGATGCGTGAGTCCTGGTACAAATCATAGTTTGGAGTGGTTTGCTGGTCTCAGGGCAGCTTCTTTGGCAGCGCGGGCGTCTTACGGTGTTGTCGCGAGTAATCTCGCCTCATTAGAGCAATTTTTAAAATTATCGGCTATTTTTGTTATTCCTCATATTTATGTAATTCCTCATATTCGCAAATAAATTATAGGTCCGAAAGTGGTTATAAAAAATTCATACCGCTTATCCTCATTAGGGTCGCAGGTGTGCTGGAGCCTATCCCAGCTGACTTTGGGCGGGAGGCGGGGTACACCCTGGACTGGTCGCCAGTCAATCGCAGGGCAGTTATAAAAAAAAATAAAAATAAAAATAAATAAATAAATTGTTATTATTATTACATTTTTACCTCTTTTCTTTCACCTCATATTTGGTTCCAAAGGCTAATAGTTTGTGGGAATGCATAAGTGTAAGCTTTGATGAACTTATTGAGTACTAATGTGCATATTTGTTCTGCACACAACCTGGGTCTGTATTCATTTTGTGCTTTTCCTATCATCTTGATAAATACGACAAATTAGATTGCTATAATGTATGTATGTTTTACTGATGTGTTGACGACTAGCTGCTAGTTCTTTAGCCATGGCCACGGTGGTGACATAAGCCCCCATGTAGCTGTCCTCGGCTATGCCTACCGTTAACCCAAATTTGAGCACCTGTTAGCCGGGACACTGCCAGGGTGCCACTGTCTACACGACCTCCTTGTACGGCAAGTCCACGTACTTTGTGACAATTCCAATCGCAGATACAAATAACTTTGGTCTTGATGGGTTCCCCGGTTTTGCAGCTAAATTGTCCAATCAAAACACCCTTTTTCTTTGTCCATTTCTGCTCCATAGCTGCTTGTTGGCTCCACAGTCACCACTACTTCCTCAAGCTGAGGGCTGCACGTGAACAGAAGCTGCCACAGCCCTAAATATCCAACTTCATAGCTAAGTATCCACAAGTGAGACAACTTGTTTTGATCTGGATGTCCTTGGCCAAACCCCACCATGGGACCTTACTGTCCAGGTAAGGCCACGGAGCTCTCAATGATATTGGTTATTTAGCTAATGGAGGGGCGGCGCTAACAGGATTACCTCGCAGGTCTTCCAAATGGAGAAGGAATGGCACACCGCATGTCATCGGCGTTGCCCAAAGTTATACGTCGCCTGGGCTTGGGAGTGCTCACACACCCCTAAAGTGATTATGCAAATAGCAGGCCTGGCCAATATTCAAAAGTGTTTATAGGTGTCGGCGTTGGTGCCTCGGGAAGACCGGGGATTGTCGATACAGTGGCTCTTAGGAGCGCGTCAGCCCCAACTGGCGTTAATGCGATTACTGCTTTGTTTTTGTCATTTGTGCATTCACAGGCGGGGATTGGACAGAGGTGAAGGGTGAACCAAGAGTGGGGGTGCGGCGGGGTGCGGCGGGGGGGGGGTGCCGTTAGAAATGGACATAACTTTCACACGACTTTGCCTGAATGGAAAAATGTGGACAAACGAACTTCAATTAGTGATGACGAAGAGAAAACATTTAATAGAGCTGCTGGGTGGCCGTGGAAGACCCTCCAACCAACCGACAGAACCGCACACGCACGCGCTCAAACGCCGGTTTCTTCGTCATTGGCCGAGCTCGGCGCGGCGCGCCGGGCCAGTGGCCGCAGACGGAAGCTTTGTTTGACCGACGCTTGCTCCGAAGACAAAGGCGGATGCGGGGAACGCTGTTTACTAAACAGAAAGCCCGCCGGAGCCGCCGGAGCGGGCCCGAACCCCAGTCGTGTGGAAGTCACACACACACACTGCACGTTTCTGAGACGCTGACCGCTGCTCCCGCCGCACACATGGAAAGACGGGGACCCGAGATGCCGAACAAGAGGGAATGAAAACGGAGAAGAAAAGTTGCGCTGGCACGGACAGGAGGCAGATCGTCAGATAAAATATGCATGGCGGTTTTTAAAACCCCATACAAAGTCATCTGCTGGCTGCTGCCTTCTCTCTAATCAAGACTTCCGCACTTCCTTACCTTTCCCCCTTCTCTTTCCTCTGAAAGTTGAAAGGAGCAACAGTGGAACCGAGGCGCCCCCGCCATAAAGAAACCATTAGACCCAGATGGCACCCACACATGAGCGCATGAATGCACGCACGGCAATTTGTGCCGGTGTATGTTTGTGGGAATTTTTTTTGTGTGTGTTGCGACTGTAAATCTGCAATACAAATTTGTATTTTTGCGACACGGCGCAAGGTGTGGTGAAGAGGCCAGAGCAACGTTCACCGTGTATCGCCTTCGCGGGAACACACAATAAGCATTGCGTCGACCGTTTCCCCGCACAACCTTACTGTGTTTGATCCTTTCAGTCCGTTGACCATCCGCCCACGTTCATGCATCCATCCCGCTTCCGTTTATCCGTCCATTCAAACAAAGCTCAGCTGGGCAGCCTCGTGTTTGGGTGCCGCTTGGTCCGGCAGACCTTGTTATAAATCTGGGCCAGCCGTGTTCTCATTATTTGTTCCCTGGTTACTCACAACAGCGGTGGGAGGCTGGATGCTGTAGTTTCCCATTGTAGCTGTAATGGTACATAGAAAAAGGCCTCTGGGCTTCTAAGCTTAACTAGTCTAATTAAATGGACTCCCTCACGTGAGCGTCTGCAGTGATTATTTATTGAATCGGGAAACACTTGACAGGATCAAACTGCTGTCCGATGAGTCGACGCGTTGTGGAGTTGGAATTAAATAACGGAAGGCATGCAGGAAAATGCCAGCTGGGAATATAAGCACACGCATGCAGGTACATAACGAGGCTCAACCAAGAATCGGTAGTTTTGGACGCTGGTACTCCGGTACCTTTGGACTGTGGTAACATCCTAGATCTGCAAGAAGTGTCCGGGTGCACACGTAAATGTGAAGCATTCTGGAATATAGTGAATGCACGCATATTGCAATTCACAAAATCACAGATTTTTGGTCCACCAAAAATAGGAACATCGCAATTGGGTCTTTTCCCTATAAAGAAAACCCATTTTAAAAACCGCTGTATGTAGGCCTACGGGCTCCCATACAATGGAGCCGGCATGCAAATGACGACCTCGTTAAACTGTGTCTTAAACCGTGTAAACACGCATGCTTGCTCTGTGCCGGGCTAACGTTATGTCTGGGGTTTGGAATTCGTTCCGAGCGTCTCCTTCTGATATTAAACTTGAAATTTGCAATGATTTGCAAAGCGTTGAAGACTTCTTCCCTCAATACTTCCAATTCAAGCGGAAAACCATGGAGTGTATCGCACCGGATAACCAGCCCTGGTCTATCGTGCAAGATGCCGGATTCAGTTCCTCGAGCCACGCTTTGCCATGCTAATTGCTGATGCTGCATCCATTAGCTTCACGGCAGACATCTTTGTTCGGCGGCCCTTGAATGCATCATCATACATACTGCATACTGCATAATGCATACTGACTGATGTATTCATCAATCATCTTCCATTATAATTCATCAGGGATGAGTACCTCTACATTTTTGCTGAGGATTTATGTACTGAACAAGTGGGTCACGCATAGTTTGGGATTCAACATTTTATCGCGATTAAAGAGATAATATTGCAAACGTTGATCCAAAATTGGAGGAGAACGGCAACGTCTGGAGGGTTTGAGGGGAGGTGGAGTGAGCCATGTGTCCCAAAAATCTATTTTTATGGGCGTTTCAGTTACGTTCAGGATTTCCCCACCGACTGGTGGCCTCGGAACTCAACCCCCGCGAAAAGCGTGGATTCTACCGTCACGCAACTTAACGGAAAACCAATGAAAACATCTAACACAGACCGTGAATGTAAAATTTGGGGGAAAAACAGCAAACCCTGTATGAATATAGGACAACGCCAGCATCTTCCCAATATAAGCATCAGAGATAAAAGGACGCCGTCTTCGCTGAGACGCATGATCCAGGTTAGAAGAGCACAGGCAAGATAGCCTCCGCAAGACATGAGGCCGGCAGCTGTGCTTGGCTATCTCTGCATCGCTCTGCTTATGACAGCATGGCGTCCCCGCAGAAAGGATGGAGGGGGACCAGGAGGTCGGCTTGCTGCACATTTCTGCATAAATCTCCAGACAGATAGCATCAGGGGGGCAGAAACGGAGGAGGAAGGCGAGCAAGCAGCGGAGGATGATAAGGGCCCCGGGGCAGGGCATTCGACATTGTCAAAACTGTTTCGTCTCCAGCTATTGTGCGCGTGGCGCACGTTTTGGGCCTGCATACCATTTGCCTGTACGCAATTCGGCTTCACCGGAGCATGGAGGGCCCCCGTATCTAACCTCCCGGCTTTAGCCCTCTCCTGTCGTCGCTGACGTGCGGAGAGATGGACAGAGCAATCCCGACAACCCATTTTAAAAGTCAACGATGAGCCGAAGCGAGCGTGTTGCGTCCCGTGACAATGGGGCCGTCCTGGACAGATGAGTTAGCTGTGAATATCCATCAATCCATCCATTTTCTATGCTGCTCCTTCTCACCAGGGTAGCAGGGGTGTGCTGGAGCCTATCCCAGCTGACTTTGGGCGTGAGGCATGGTACACCCTGGACTGGTCGCCAGCCAATCGCACATACGAACACACAACTATTAAGACTCATTCATACCTATGGACAATTTAGAGTCGCCAATTAACCGAACGTGTAGTTTTGGAATGTCGGAGGAAACCAGACCAACCAAAACCAGTTGGGAACATACTATGCATCATAAAAAGCAATAGGTATCCAACAGATACCACACCTGCAGTGTTAAAAACTACAACAAACAGGAAAAGTTATCATATAAGATTTCCTACCCCGGTGTGATGCAGTACCATAGTAAACCAAATACAACCATAAGAATACAAACATAAGAATTTTGTTATTGTCTGAAAAACAGATAACAAAAGCATTTTTTAATACACCACACACAGTGGAGGGGAAGGGCAAGTAATAATCGTAAATGTATTTATTTATTTCTATGTAAATCCTAACCTAAGTTCCTAGTCGTTCTCGACAACGACAAAGTCGCTGTGGATCGGTAAAGTCTTCGGATCTGTTCAAAACAGCGGAAAGAAAAACCTGGAAAATGCTTGGGTGGGGTGTTTACAGGATTCTGCCTCAGACAGATCACCCAATCATCACGCAGAAGCCGAGCATCAGGCCAGGCCACTCCCGCCACAGACCCGCAGAGACGCCGAGCCTCCAATGGGCGGGACAAAGCCCCGCGTTTATCCAATGAGCGTGAGTGTTCTGTTTTGAGTGGCTTCATTAAAACGCTGTGACTCTGTGGGGATGAATGAGAAGGAAGTGGCGTCAGGTACCTGTGATAAGTAGCTGATTCTGGACAAAAGATGAAGGTATTTTAGCGTATATTTAGTCAATGAAATGTACACACAGCAGTATGTACCTCCTTTGCAGTCTTACAGTAATCGGCATTGATCACGTGGTACGCGGCTGGTGTATACCAAAGTAAAATGGCAAAAATGTTTGTGTCCTTTGCAAGACTTGATCATCACATCTACAAGTGGTGGCAGAGGAACAAAAATCTGCTGCTTTGTGACATTTTCTCATTATTTGATCAGAGCGTGCCCTTCCTTAGGTAGCCGCAATTTCCGTCTGTTGCCACCAGATTAAATCTAGCGTGTTTAATCTTAAACCTACGATCCAGGAATGTGTACAGCATGTCGCTCGGAACGATTTCCAAGTCAGACACGAACCTGCAAGGCAGCAATGGTGGCATTGTTGAGGGACGGGGTGTTAATGTATGAGTGACCGGCCTTGATGGAAAAGGCGATAAGCTCTAAACATGAAGTAAGGTGAGTGAAGAAAACATGAACATAGAAGGCAAAGGAGACTTTCTGCATGTGCGGACTTGCAGCTGAGGTATCTGTGAGCTAATGGCAGCCCAGACATAATGCACACACACACACACACACACACATATCTACTACAATTACCCCTCTGTTTTGACTTCCCCATGCATTCTGCCTAAATGACAGCAACCTCCATGTTATCTTACAAGTACTGGCTCTCAAAATGCCTAATTGTTTATTTACAATATATGTTCCCAAATCCAGTGACAAATATAACAGAGGTGAACCACACTGAATATCACATACTCATGGCGAAAAGGGTGAAGTGCAATAAACACTAATGTGGAAGGTTGTGCGCTTCTCCCTGAACACGCCTGAAGTAGCCTCGGAAGCTCTGGAGCACGGGCCACGACGAGAAATACGAGTCAAGAGCGGTTTGAACATGCAGTTATTTTTCCATCGTGTCCTAACACCGCAGGGTGAGAGGACCAGGGCATGTGAGCTCGGGCCAGCCGCGGCAGCTCGTTATGCAGACCAGCCTTAAGGCATTGTGGCGGGACATGGAAGTTTAAAACAAGAGCACCAGTGTGCCGGCATGTCCCGTGGCCCAGAGCTGTGGAGACGGAGACCTTAACACGCGTCCCATCTGGTGTGTGTGACTGTGCGCACGGTGGTCGAGTGGTTAAGGATGAGGCAGTAGCCTGACTCTTATGATCAGATGGCAACCCGGGTCGTAGAATCAATTTTCCTCCAGAACTGAAAGTAAAAATGTCTGCGTACGGACTATGGGTGACATAGCACTGCCGTTTGCATACACAAATGACATTTAACAACCTCGTGACAAGGGCACAGAGACGCCTAAATGGCCTAACCAACCGTCACCCATTCACCCTCCAAGTCCCTTCCCCATTACTATTTAATTGGGAGAAAGCATTGTTGTGCCACTTCCTAACCCAGTTGCATTCCAAATGTTGATTAAAATTGCAAAATGGCCTCCTGTTCAGCCCCATAAAGACATTCTGATGGACACAGCAAGGGACTTGACAGAAGGAGGTGGTGGTCACGTATCCAAAGAGACCTACAAATGTTCAGTTCTTTGCTAAAAGAATACAGCAGACCCCCCCCCAAATCACGCTGGAGTTAAATTCAGCAAATTACGGAAAAAGAACATACTTGATGTACCCATTAAATTGCTTTTCTAGAAGTGCATGTGACCCACAGCCTAATCTATTGGAATTGCATACACTGTGATGCATTCAAGGACCGCCAAGCCAAGTGCAAAATCTCATGTAAACACATGTTGTGACATGAAAAATGATTAAATTACTTATAAATTATCACCGACATACGCTGAATGTAATTGTTTTCTGTGAAAAAAATGTGTTTTTGGAGAAGAAAACAATTCTTCGTCGTGGAGGCTCACCGTAACAGATTCCTCCGCGCTAATTGGCGACATGTGGCACGACCGGCCGCAATCCAAATGCATGAGCTGCATGCAAAATGGTGGACAACAACGTCTGTACTCGCAGTGTAAACGGGAGTTAACGCCAAAGCACATTTAAAAAACGATAACAAGTACGATTGGGTACGTCTCGGTAAACGGCCGGACTACCTGTTACTATTTAGTTACACCGTCTGCACATCCCCGTTGCCGCGCTGTTAAAAATACATCATGTGGACCCTTCCGCTTATCCTCCCTGGAGGACTGTCAGGAACCTGCATCGAAGCAGTAGCAAGCACGATATTAATTAGGTATCCAACCTGTAAGTTCCTTTGTGCCCAGCTGTAGAGCATAAATCAGGCTTTTAACAAGGCTAGAGCCTTAAGATCTCAAACCAGGCTGGAGTACTACCTGTACAATCTTGCCAAAAACCTGTCTGGGTGCCGGGCTCCTATAGATCTCTATGTTTATGGGGGGGGGGGGGGGGGTAGCAACCTACCCCAGGGGGAAGAAGAGGGAGCACAGGAGCAGAAAAGGAGGGCGACAGAGGGGGGAGCGAGGGCTATTTCGATTGGGTCATCAGGTTTAAGCAAACATATGCTGTGTTGGCGTGGGAGTGTGTGTGTTGCATGCATGCATGCATGTGTGCAGCACTGAGATGAAGTCTAGTCTCCCTACAGAGAAACAAAGAACACTGTGCAGGAAAGAAGGACTTGCTATCTAGAGAGGAGTTGTTAGCAACAGGTAGAAAGGTAGTTTTACTTGAACTTTACTTTAGTAACCCATCTGGACCATCAAGGAACCATCAGCAAGATGTGGCATATTCTGATTCCTTCTCTCCCCCTAAAACAGTGGTTCTCAAATAGTGGGGCGGGTCCCCCCTTGGGGGGGGCGGGTGAACTGTCACGGGGGGCACGAGAATCAGGGAGTACTTTCAGTGTTAGTGTAAACCTGCCAATACATCCACTTTTTGTATACTCAACATGCCATGTGACTCTTGAATACACTTCACAGCTCTCCATTTTGTTGCATTTTCCTGGTTTCAGTTTCAAGTTCAGTTTGTACATACAGATAAATAAATACATATTATGAGTTTTCAATAGTATTTCAAATGGCGGGGGGCACCACAACATTTCAGGCCCCTGGGTGGGGGGCGTGACAGAAAATCAGAAGAACCACTTCCCCAATAGTCACTACTCATATTCTAGGGCCCTATGAAATCTGTTTTGTTCTGTTCTGCGCTGTAAAGCGCTCCTTACATTAAAGCGGTAAAACACAACGCGGTGAAAATATAGTCACGCACACACAACTGCACTGGCATTCCAAAATAAGCTCACCCCGCTAGCTTCCATTCACGGTGCACGGATAAAGGAGATTCCGCCAACTTGTTTATCGCCATTTCGACATGTTTTGTTCGGTAGAGGGCGGGTCAGTGATTTTAATGAGATCCCGCCACGATTGAGCCGTCCGCCGGGGAACTACTTATCGACACGAACATTCCTTCTCCTTAAGAAGACAGCGTTTTTATCCACAATATGTCAATGTGCAGTAAATTCCATTTTTATAGGCCGACGCCGTGATTTCGTTAAATCAGGGTAGGGCCCTAATATTCCGATCACAGTTATCCTCTCTCTTTCGTCTTTGTCTGCCATTCCTCTAACCGTGTTCTTTTTGGTGGTCAATACATTTCCAATGCAATTGGAACAGGATGGGTGTACCAGACTCGCAATCAAATAAAAAAAAATCAGTTTGCTCATACTGCATGACTAAGCTGCTGAACAGGACAGGAGACCAAAAAAAGCAGGAGACACACGTAGGCTATGTTCATGTCCGAGAGAGTTATTTCCGGCAAGGAAGGGGTTAAGGAGTGGGATATGTGCGGAAAGCTCGGGTGCTTACATGACAGGAGGATTTATTCATAGCCAGCTGCAAGTGAGGACACACGCATGTGCAGACGGATCGGCGTGCTGGATGCTCGGCCGTCCGTCTAGAGTCCATGGTTTGTGCACAGGGAGGGTCGGCGAAGTCAGACATTCCTCAACAGGCGGTGACATGACACGCATACACGCATACCGGTGGCTGCGTATGACAATCGCATGCATGCAAACGCATTTCCGCTCTGCACAGATTACAAAGCGTGTACGTTTAGTGAGTCTAAGCTCTGTGTACAAATTTGGCTAATCGGGGGATCTCCAACTACTCTGCCGCCGCACCAGCACCTGAGATTCATGGGCCAGATGTTTCTACCGTTGCTTCTCTGATGTGCTATAAAACTTAATTTACAGTCGGAAACGGCTGGTTCTCAATGTCTCAGGAACATTTTTGCGTGCTTGAAACTAACATTGTTTTGTTTTGGGGCTGTTTCATAGGAAAAACCGAACCATTTTCAAGGAATAAGGTGGGTAGTATCTTTCATTACTGGTCATGTATGGCCATCTACCTTGTTTCTGTTTCCAATAACAGTTCTGACAGCCATGCACCGCATGTATTCCTTCCACCGTGAACTCAGGTTCTCCAGATCCGGCCTGTCATTTTGAAAGAAGCTGAAAAACCCCTGAATGACACGAGGGTCAGTGGGGCGTCCACCCCAGTGGACGGCTTGAGTTGCATTCTCAGAACTAGGGCAAGGTCACACTGGGAAGATCCTGTATGCTCATTCCACACATGTCCAGCTAGTGCAGGAAACGTGGAGAAGCTCCTGGACACATTTTAGAGCTGGCCCAACTGTTATCATGTGTACTTTGACGCTTTCTTTCCCTTTTCTGTGCGTTCTAAAGACAGAAATTGAGGTAACATGAGCGAGCTAACAATGGACGTCCATCCATCCATTTTCTTCCGCTTATCCGAGGTCGGGTGGCGGGGTCAGCAGCCTAAGCACGGAAGCCCAGACTTCCCTAACACCGGCCACTTCCTCCAGCTCGGAGGATCTCGAGGCCTTCCCAGGCCAGCTAAGAGACGTAGTCTCTCCAACGTGTCCTGGGTCTTCCCCGAGGCCTCCTACCGGTCTGACGTGCCCTGAACACTTCCCCAGGGAGGCGTCCGGGAGGCATCCTAACCAGATGCCCGAGCCACCACATCTAGCTCCTCTCCCGGATGACAGTGCTTCTCACCCTATCTCTAAGGGAGAGCCCGGCCACCCTGCGGAGAAAACTCTTTTCGGCCGCTTGTACCGGCGATCTTGTCCTTTCGGTCACTACCCAAAGCTCATGACCAGAAGTGAGGGTAGGAACGTAGACCAACCAGTAAATTGGGTAGCTTTGCCTTCCGGCTCAACTCCCTCTTCACCACAACAACCCCATGCAGAGTTCGCATCACTGAAGATGCCGCACCAATCCCCCTGTTCATCTCACGTCCCATCCTTCCCATACTCGTGAACAAGACCCCGAGATACTTCAACTCCTCCACTTGGGGCAGGGTCTCATCCCCGACCCGGAGAGGGCACTGCATCCTTTTCCGGGCGAGGACCATGGACTCGGACTTTGTCATGGGGAAAAACAGGCCTGCTTGAGCAGTGTCACAGTAAATGTGTTCCCAAGGGAACATATTTGGGCCAAGAATGAATACAATCTGCTTAAAAATGCATAACTTTCTTTCAAAATAATGTGATATAGAGTGGGAACGATACTCGAACCGCAATATTGCGAGGGACGACTGTACTGGAATTGCAACGGGCGAGCATCGTGGATGATCGATCATTCATCAGTGGTGAGTATGTTTACATTTTATACTTTAAATGTATTTGCTGAGTGCGTAATGCGAATGCACATCTTAAACCTGGAGCAAACAATGGCAATTGAAAAGAAAAGGAAGGGCTTATGAAGCTGAATCTAATATAATAATTACAACAGTCACTTTGATTGAAAATCCCTCCCATCCATCCATTTTCCACCGCTTATCCGGGTCCGGGTCGCGGGGGCAGCAGCTTCAGTCGGGAAGTCCCGACTTCCCGGTCCCCGGCGACCTCTTCCAGCCCCATCGGGAGGACACCGAGGCGTTCCCAGGCCAGCTGTGAGACACAGTCCCTCCAGCGTGTCCTAGGTCTTCCCGGGGGCCTTCTCCCGAAACACCTCACCAGGGAGGCGCCCGGGAGCCATCCGGACCAGACGCCCGAGCCACCTCAACTGGCTCCTCTGGCTGCGAAGGAGCAGCGGCTCTACTCTGAGCTCCTCGCGGATGGCCGAGCTCCTCACCCTGATTGGAAATGTTGATGCGAAATCGGAGGAGAACGTCGAGCTAACAGGAGGGTTTGGAGGGGGCAGGCAGCGTGCAGCCGTTTCATAGACTCAGGTTTTTCTGCAACACCAGTAAAAAGCGGGAATCCGCGATATGTCGAAATGCCTTTAGAACATATGGCCACGCTGTTGCTCGTTTCCATCACCTTTTCAGTAGACAGGAATTCAAATATCAAGGGGAACGGGTGTTGGAGGGTGTCAGGAACGGCATAAAAATGCAAAACAAAGGAGTGGCGGACAGCTTTGCATTGCAGCGGCCTATTGTAGATTACATTAGTGGCAGCTGCTCCCTTTGTCTGCTTTTATGGTCTGGCCCCAAGAAAAAGCTGCTAAAATGTCCTTTAATCTGCTGCAGAAACTCAAGTGTCTGCCGGCACTCAAAGAGGCTGCCTAAAAGTACAATGCTCTCAGATGACTGAGGCAAAAATAATGCTAATATCTCCCCGCGTGGCCATACAGGCCGACATTTTGTGTAACCAGAGAGGTCCGGTGTGCGCTGCCAGTGCATGGGAAACTGGCCTGTTCAGCCTGTCCACAGGCTGGCCCTTAATAGGCGACATCTTTTTCCCTTCTATTTCCACCTCCCGTTCATTTTTCCAAGTCATTCGATTATGTGAATCACCAAAACAACCGAGAGTGACCCCCGATTTGACTGTACTGACTTAACGGCACCGGTGCTTCATTCACGTCAAGTCATTTCAAGTCGGAGTCGGTTCGTTTCACTTTTTCATGCACTGGAATGGAACAGAGTTTCCATTTGGGGGAATGTCATGGTTTTACCGAGCGGCTCTGCTATCAACTGCAGGTGCATCCATTCCGTCCGGATTGGGCCACTGTTTTCGGAACACGCACACAATTTCCGCTCCACAGACAGTACAGGAAGTTCGGAGCTTCCAGTAGGAAACGTTACCTTGCACGTCCGCCGCGGGAAGTGGGTTCTACCACATGCGAGCGACAAAACATGAAGGTAGGCTGTAGTTACGAGGCCATTTTACTAACAAATCTCATGTTAATTATGTATTTACACCTAAACAGCATGTGTTGCGTCTGTTGTATATTTAAAAAAACATTCTGCTGTCCATTTGGGATATGAAAAGGTTTGTGCTGAATCCAAAATATTTATGCCTTGCCATGTATTATTATTACGGTCATGACAAAATGGCCTCAAAAGAAGGATGACGATAATGTTGTCGGCAATCATTTGTAGGACAATTTGACAAAATGTTCCTATAATGCATTTTATAATGTGAAAAAATAAGCAAGCTTTGAGGGGACATCAATTTAAAATGTTGTCTCCCTTGTCATATTTTATACATATTTTAAAAAGGGATGGAGTTAGAGCTGCAACGATTAATCGTTGAATCGATTATTAATCGATTATCCAAATAATCGACAACCATTTTGGTAATCGATTAATTGTTTCATTTAAAAATGTGCTATAAAGATCCTGATTTTAGCCACTCTAATGTAACTGTTTTTTATTTCCTTAGTGATCCATGAAAGCAGACTATCTTTCACCTTTAACTTTGGAAAAGAGCTCTCAACATTTTCGCCTCTTTTGGATGTCTTGCAAAGCAAACACTGCAGAGGTGTGTGCGTAGAGTGTGTGTAAAAGAATTCCCACGCAAAGTAAATCCCATACTTGTACTTGTGCTTAGGAAAACGTCTTCATTTCTGCACTCTCTCCATGATCTCTTACCCTGCATACACACAGAACCTACTGGTAGAACAGGGAAACTGCAGTAGAGTGTTTGTGACGTTTGTCAGGACAGTTTTTACTTTGCTACTTCAATTTCGGTGACTGAGATCTTCCTCTTCGCTATCATTTTTTGAGGGGAAAAGTCCATCCATGCATTCCTAAAGGGATTACTGCAAAAAAGGGAAAATGAAAAATGTCTTTTTAAAAATGCGATTAATCGAAAAAAGAATCGACCCATTCATCAGCCTAGTTGCAGCCCTAGGTGGATTATTAATCTGATATAATATTGCACTTTTAAGGATAAATTACACAAAAACGCTTCTTTTTTGTCAAGAAAACCAGGTATCATTGTTGAATCTGCACATTTATCCAGATCCTCCGCCATCCGACAGACAAAGGACACTGAAAACAATTTTGACAAGATTGTAAGCAAAGATGGTGTGCATTGTCCCTCCCAAACAGCCGCACTTTCAACATTGTTGCTGGCTCTGCCATCCTGACAGAGAGCAGAAGTTATGTCAGCAGTGGAAATAGCGGCAGGCGAGGCGGCAGCCCAGGCGGCGATTAAGAGAAGCTTCCTTCCTGGGCTTTAGGTGCACAAAGAAACCACATACGTTTTATTCAGATAATGTGGGAGGAAGACGCTGCAGTGAAGGGGAGATGGGGGGGGGGGGTTATTTTGCCCGGTGATGCCACCGCCGCAGCCGAGCGAAAGAGGAAGAGGAGCAGGAAACGCGCAGGCACCTTTTCTGCCGACCCCTCAGATGCCGTAAAAGGATGGTGGGAGTGAGGAGCAGAAGCACTGAAAGGTGCACCGTCCGCGGAAGCCAACAGACATGCGGAGACAGGAAGTTCTTACGCACCATTCAGGTTATGGTTCTCTACCACGTTGAAAAGTGACAATAAGTTTTCCCATATGATTGTATGCACGGTGAATGCATAAAAGCCTCGAACCTTGACATGTTATGTCTTTAAGCTTCAATGATAACGTTTTTAGTAGGGTAACACTAGTAACACTTTGTTCGTTAGTCCTTGAACGCACCATAGCTATGTACTGTCACTGGCTACACGGTGACCGTGACTCCCTTCTGTTCGTCGAGCACCTTACATTATCATTCATACCAGGGATGTCCGGTATTGTTTTTTATACTGTCAAACTCTCACTTTCCAATTCCGATGTACTGTATACCGTTACGTGTGACATCACATACCTCCTGTCGTTGAATTAACACATATCTGTTGTGAAGCTAACAGATACAGCATCAGCAATGCTCTGAACATTGCACAACACGGAGCATTTTCCGCCGAGAAGTCTCCCGCAGATACTACAGCATCCGCCTGCTGCTATGTTTTCACATTCCCGCTACACCGCAGACCAGGGGTCGGCAACATTTCGCAGAGCCATGTTGGCCCATTTCCACCGAATGAAAACCCACCTGGAGCCCCAAAACCTGTTTGACCGCTAAATTGAAGGCTATTATGTAGCGCCCTTAAAAGTATTGTCACGTTCCTTTTCTATCTTCCTGTTCTTGTTCGCAAGCCTTCCCTGCCGATGTTGGAGTCAAATTCCTTGTTTGTGTAAACATGCTTGGCCAGTAAACCTGATTATGCGACATTCGCAATGAAAAACATTGTTACATATGGATTCATTCCAGTTCTAGTACCACTGTCTGTATCGTCATTGTACGTTAGCGACAAAGTAACCCAAAGAACAATGGCAAAACGGTTGCGTCATGGTTTCTTACCAAGTTGACAAACCAGAAAACACTACCCCTAGCACTTTGGTGGAAAATTGCCCGCCACGCGCTCAACTCCAACGCAGAACTTTGTAAGGCTCGCGATGGCGTCAGCTGGGGCGGCGTAGTGAGAAACAGAAACATAAATCAGCTAAAGCCACGGCAGAGGGGTAAGAGAGCTGCGGGTTGCAGACCCCTGCCCCGCCATAGGCAAATAAGGAATGAATGGTGTGTGGTAATACAGTCTTTTCCACAACGTTGGCAAATTATGCTCTCAGAATGATGTTATGATGGCCAAATCGTGCAGTCTGTGGGCCAAATACGTGTTAAGTCTTTTTCTTTCTTTAGTAATTTGTTTTGGGCAGTAAAACCAGTTTCTGACTCTTGCCACATCCAATATGGCGCCGACTTGCGGAGAGGATCTTTAGTGGTGTTTTGACAACCCAGTTATGGGGTTATGGGATAATGTGATGAGTGTCTTCCTTAATCACACGCAAGGGCAAGATGTTGTTGCTTACATCCCATTCGAAAAGTTAGAAAAAGAAACTGATTCTAAGAAACCTGAAAAGATTTTGGGAAAATTGGAAATGTTGATCTGAGCTTAGTGAAGGCATGTGTTAAAAATAGACATTTTTATGTGCATATCAATTGGGAGTGAGGATCTACAGTACATGCCTTAGAGAGGCACTGCAAGCTGGCAACATAATTCAAAGCTTAGCAGTTTTCTACGCAGGCATCCATTTAGACGTGGAAGGCCTCTATCTGAGGAAATACGGTAAACATTATAAAAACACCACTTGTCGACTGAGAAGGACATACTAATGGACGTGCAGCCTTACCCTTCCGTGTGCTCTGTTTGTAAAAGGTATTGGATGGAAAACCACACGATAAAAAGAAGGACCGTACGGGGATTCAAATGAGTGCTAATGAAGACATTGCAAACTGCTGGCGGGGAGGGCGGCGGGGGGGACAGGCAAGGGCAAATTAACCTTTTTAATTGGAAAGTGGTCGCCTTCTTTGGACCGTGCAGTCGAATCCAAAGTGCTGACAGATGATGAGAAGGAAATGGCAGGCCTATTACAGGCAATCTGGCCCTGCAACTTGGCAGACCAGAGCCGTACCAGAGCCTGGGGAGAACAAGGCTTGTCCAGCATGGAAGAAAAAAACCCTCTGCCAGACTGCTTATTGGCAGAGAAGGGCTATACCTCAATAAAGGTATAACTAGAGGATTGGTATCTTGGCACTTTGAACTACGGGCTAAAGTGTTGTCATGGGGGAGTCTGCTTTCCGGCCTGATAACAAAATACTACCTGGTGTAGAAAAGGGAGGTTGGCTTTGGTTCTACAAAAAACAGAGAGAACCAGTCTAACAGGTACGGTAGAAGGGAGGTTGGGTAGAAAAAAAACCCCAACAACACAGCCCATGTCAAAATCCCCATACATGCACGCAGTAACTACCAGGAAGCGAGAACTAAGTACGACATGAGAGGGAATAACTTTCTTTCTTGCTGTGTCTGAAGCCGTGAGCCATGTTTACGTCTGAGGATACAAGGAAAACAAACATCAAGGTCAGGGAAGCTGGAGTCATTCCAAGCGATAGATAAGCGCTTTCTTAACAGAGCTGCAGGCCTGTTTCAACATACAGCCCCAGGGGGACAACAGGATTTAGACAGGACTCCAGGCGTGTTTTTTTATTGGATCCTTATTAGCTAGCAGGCTGCAGACGCCGTATCGCACATCTAACAGACACACACCAACCTTGGTTTTTGTCATTAATCCATTCCAAAAAAATCAGGTGACCCCTGAAACCCATAACAAACACACATACACATATAGATGTAAATCCAATGAATCCGCACTAGACACTGGAAAGTATTACCACAAAACACATCTTATAGAGAATAATTATTAGGGATGTCCGATAGCGGCTTTTTTGGCAATAACCCATATGCCGATATCACCCAACTCTCAATTTCCGATTCCGATATCCGATCCTGATATCAATCTATCAACCACTCATTATGGAGTGGGGTAAGGGTGTCGTATAAAAGGGGAAAGTCGGAACAATTCCATTGTCCCTTGACGGCCAAAGGACCCAAAAATTAGGTAATTAATAATACAAATTATTCATTAATTAATTCATGGAAGGGGTAACATGGTTTTTGTCATGGGACCCAGAATTCTTGCCTGTACCCCCATGATTGGCTATATGATACACACACTGGCCCGGCTCACCCTCTGTCTGTATGTACCTCTCTTAAACCGTTCCCCCTGCTACCCATGTTAAAGGTTCCTCCTTGTACATTACAATCCTATCGTATCAGCCTCTGCCTTCATGCTGTGCTACGTCTTCTTTCTTGATTTCATTAGCGTTCCTCGCTTCATTCGTCAAAGCTGTGGCACTTTCCACTGTTTTTTCTGCATCCGTCCTAAATTTTAAAAAAGCACACATTCCTGTAACGCTCAGAAACACTAACGATTGAACGCATCATCAGCACACAGGTGACAGATTCCGGGTTGTTGATTATTTAACAATCACACCCACCACCATATAATGCCGATGTTTAAAAAACTCCATGGCTGGGATCTGTCTATAGTGTCCCTTGGCTAACCGTTCTTCAGAGAGACTTTGGCACACACTGGGCGCAATGTTTTCCCGTACGAAAACCAAAACAATGTACGAAAACCGAGGTTCCGTTGTACTTCTGAGAGAACAAATTGTTTAATTTTTGTTAGTCACTGCCCAGAAGATGTGAATTTTTTTTGCCCCTTTAGCTTTTACGTTTGCTACAATTTAACCCGATTTTTCGTCCCGGTGTCCAGCGGGCAGTTGGCAAAGACCTAATCCCAATACGCACTCTTTAACGCTGACCCCATTAGCCAGACATCTCATAGCCATCTTTAGGTCATCAGCACAAAGAGAAATAATCGCCAATGCCCAATGCCCAAACGAAAAAAACTGCCACCCCCGCCCCCTTCTCTGCCAGTGCCGCCCATGTCGATTTCCTTTTCTTTGTCCGTCAGCGTTGCATTATGTATTACAATGCATCTGGAACATGGCACAGACAACCTGGCGAACCGCACAGCGTCCCTTTTGACTCGCGATACGGAAACCGATCTGCAAGTACGCGCGCGCCTCAAACTCCTGGCGCGCGTGCACGCGTGCACACTCGCGCGCAGTTTTGCACGCACAAACTCTCACTTGCAAATGTCTCCCTCTTTGTAGCTGTCCCTATCTGTAAACACGCCCACACATCTACACCAGACACATGGCCGAAGAGAGCAGACTACCATCTGGGAGTGGTGGACGGCTTTGTCTGGGGGGTTTCGGGGAGGTCTCAAAGTGCCAACACGACCCCCTTCCACACACACACACACACATAAACTATACACACTGGTTTGGCCTCGCAACATCCCCCATCGCCCTCCCTCTCCAACTGCTTTAAGTGTGAGAGCCCTTCTCATACAATCTGCACATATACATATGCAAATTCACAGGGGGCATTAAAAAAAAGCGGCCCTGCACCACACAGAAGCAAGACATTTACTCGACTTCATCACCAAGAGTTTAGTAGACGTGAGCGTGTTACCGACAAGTAGAGCAAGAGCGGGAAGGCCGCGAGAAGAAGAGCAAAGATGAAAGGGGAGAACGAACCTTCCTTATAAATACCACATTAAATTGTGAGCATGTGTGAAACGCATGCAAATGAGATCGCAGGCATTCACGTGGGAACACGTAAACACACGCGCGCACGCAAACATACATTATCGATGTTAGCCCTACAGCATGCACGGGATGCATTCAGAAGAAGTCCATCAGTTTGCGCTGGCTTTTGACACCACCTACCCGCCTTTGGATTCTCTGTGGCGAGGAAGCAGGAGGCGCTCCTGGACAACGGGCAGGATAACGCACACGTGAGGGGCTGATTCAGGCCAGATTGACATGGCGGGAACACATCTTGGCACAGAATGTCTTGTACAATTCCTGACCAAGCATTTCAATGACAAATTTAAGACGGTCTTTAGGTAACACTTGCTAGTGCATCCGATAACAACACTTTTTTTTTCCCATCCAGAAATGCATGAATCATGCTGCAGTACACTCTTCTGTTTTTGTCTTTGACAGTCAAAATATATCACAAATATTTTGACTATTACATCTGAAAAAGCGACCGGAATGTCCATTGCGTAAGACACACGTGTGTCTGATTACATGTAGAGATGTGTACATAAACAAACAGCGCCGGACTATAAGCTGCACACATCCACGTCATAAAGTATTCCGGCTGCATGAGTCTGTGAGGAACAGGTAGCTCTTAATTTGGCAGGAGCCAATCACGAGCTATATGAAAACCCAGGCGGCAATTTAACACGTGAAAGGTAGGTTAAAAAAACGTACAAGACAAGCACCAATACCAGCGTAGAATCATAACAACTATCTTGACCGCTTCCCATCATGCATTGCTTTGCTTTGCTGGGAAGCGGGCTGGCCGCCATGCACCGTGACGGCCCCCGTCCGCCTCCCTCCGCTGGAGCCCCCAAGCAAAGCAATGCATGATGGGAAGCAGTTCACAGTGTTTTTTTTCTTCTACTCTCGTATTGGTACCAGACTTGTATATTTCTTACCTACCTGTTGCTATTAAGTGGCTGCGCGAGGATTTTTCTCCGACGACACCGTGAGTCAGACTGTCATGCCGGACTGGATTGACGAGTCGTGAGTTCCCTTTGTAGACCGCCTCCGCTGTGATTCGCGAGCGTAATGGTATTTGTTCGTATTTATCAGATCGGAACCTTAGATCAGAACACGGCCGTACGTATTGCTGCGCTGTTGTCGGGTTGAATAAGCGCCGCGGACGTGCTGAATTGTGCAAATGTACAAAAGCGCTTGAATATTGACATAAACTAAACTTTACAAGCGCTCTCTGCTCCTCGAATTCCACGGATGTTCATGACTTGTCAGGGCTTCATGAGCTGGCAGCGCGAGGTCGCATTTGTGTCGTGTGCGAGCCGAAAGCATTCGGAGCGGAATGCGCTCCAAACTCACGGGACACATCCGAGCTGTAATTAGGAGCAGCGCTACATCTATATTGTATGGCGAGCACAAACACGGCCATGAATGAGGAAAAGAGAAAGATGCTGTGAATAAAACATTAACCCCGCAATAATTCCTCCCCCAATAAGAATTCCCAATCACGACCCCCCCACGCTCAGTTTGAACTCCCCTCATGTTTGCCGCAGTGTTGCCAGTACGCAACAGCAGAGGTGGCGTTGTTGCCCCATCAAGGGGAGCACAACCAGCAACAACTAAACCCTCTTCCTCTCCTCCCCACCCTGTTTACAACTTGATCCGTTCCTGTCGGACTTGCTTCCCACGCTCCCCGGTGTCTTTTTCTCTCCCCTCCACATTGTCCTGTGCCCTCAGGTTAGAGGAACTTTACTCCGCAAAGAGTAAAAAACAGAGGAGGACGACAAGAACAGACGAGCTGGATTTTGAGAGAGAACGAGAGAAGGGCAGGGCAACCCAGGCCCTGTCCGTCCTCCTGCTTTTGGACCGGCAGGCTAACCGGCCTGAACTGGTTCTGACGCAGGTGAACCAGAGACGTGTTTCTTTTTTGCCTGCGGACAAAAAGAACTTTGGTGGCATTCCAGCCACAGTCTGCAGGTACCGGGAAAGTGTGCATCCATGTGTGCGTGAGCAAGTCAACGTGTGTATGCCTGTCTCCCAAGACCTTTGAGGCCTGGACCATTTCCAAGTTCATCTGTTAATGGACAGCTACAGGAGAACACCCCCCACCTCCACACACCACCCCTTCTTCCTGTGCTATCCACCAACAGCCGTGCCTGCTCACGACCCCCCGGCCCCCAACCCCCAGCCGGGGCTGCCCAGATACAGACCCTTACTCACCCTCCTCCTCTCGTCCTTTCTCTCCCTTCCTCTGAAAGCTATATCATTCCCTTTCTCCTCCCCGCCTGCACACCGGCCCCCCACCCCAACTCTCCCATTCAAGATAAACACAGTGCTTCAAGTTCAGAGGACACCCTGGGACCCTTTAACAAAGCCATCTATCATGCTGTCTTCATGAGACGCCTTAAAGCAGACCCTGCTACCTTCCTCTCTGAGCGGGGGCACATGCAGGGTGGACACAGACAAACATAGACCAGAGCAGCAAAAATGTCCTCCTTTTTTTTTTTTTTTTTTAGCCCCACCTCCATGGCTGGAGGAAAGACAGGCAGCCTCTACCACCCCGCCCTTGTGCACCATCAGAGCTTTTAAACCCAGGCACAAATTGCCTCCTTGAAGTACACCACAGCGCAAAGAACAGTGCATACACCTGCTTGTATGCAGCCGGTTTCTCTCCGCACCTCTGGAAAAGACTCTGCTGACCCCTTTGCAATCCAACTGCGGGCCGATTAAACCAAACTGTCAGCGGTTTAATAGTCTGGGAATAAGAGACGTGTACACACAGCAGAGATTAGGAGTCGTCCGTGGGACCGGGGAGGAGAAAGAATACGCCCAGACAAAAAGCACTTGCAACATACATATATTTTAGCATATGGGTCAGTTACGGCCGATGTTGGCTTTTTTCCCGATATGCTGATATTGTCCAATTTTCCATTCCGATATCGACTGATACCGACGTGTGCAACATGACATATCTTCTGTCGTGGGAGGAGCGGCGGCTGCTGGTCATTCATTTTTGTCCAGCCTACATCATAAGTGTGTTTTGTCTAATTGTATGTAAAGTCTACCCTTCGGTCCTTGTTCTGTTTAACAAAGACAAAGTTGTTGGGGATCGGTAAAGTCTCCGGATCAGTTCAGAACATCAGAATAAAAAACTTGGACAATGCTCTGGTGGAGGTGTACACTTCAAAATCGCAGATTCACTCATTTTACTGTCAATTGAAAAAGGGATTCCACCAATCCTAATGCAGAAGCTAAGAGCCCGGCCCAGCTCCATAGACCCGCAGAGACGCTCAGAGCTTCTGAGCTTCCCTTGCAGAGATTGCATCACCACATTTGGTGACCCTCGACGTGGTTAAAAATGTCGACTGACAACAGCGACAACAACGAGGGCACACCCGCGGGCACACCAAAGCCCGGTTCCGACTAAGAGGAATAACACAGGACGTGACAAAGTATTTCTATGACATACAGTACGGGAACCCATAGGCCTATATACTGCAGTTTTTTTTAATAGGAAAACGCGATACCAATATTTACCAATATTACATTTTTATGCCAATATCGATTGGCCTACAGATATTATCGAACATTTGCACGTTCTTCTTGTATGTTTTCTACGGGTGCTTTGGTATTCTCCCACATTCCAAAAACATGCATATTGGTTTCATTGGCAACTCTAAATTGTCTATAAGTCCTCTGCAGTTGGCTAGTCCAGGGTGTACGCCGCCTCTCATGCAAAGTCAGCCATTGGCCACCCATCGTATTCCTAGAAATGCAAACTACCCCGAGTGCCCACAGGCACAAAATGTCAAGCGCTCGAGACCCGGCAAAAAAAATTGACCACCATCACCATCGCATACGAGCAAGAAACACCTCGAGACAGATTTTTCAAAAGTGTTAGGTGACATTTGCATCCAGACGGCAAAGGATGAATGGCTGGATCAATGAATGTTGTACACAAGGTGCTACGTCTATGCTGTGAACACGCCAAAGTGTAGAAAAAGAAAAGAATGCAAGCGCATAAATCCATTGTGTTCCGCTTTCCAATAAAGTGGAATTACTTCTGCGAGTTGATGGGCACCATGATTATGCCAACTCCCAAATGCCTTTCAGACAAGTGTCACTCTTATGCTGTTAGATGTTCAGGTATGAAGTTCATTCGAATGCAATTAACCAAGACCTTTGTATTTGGTGAATAAAACCACAAAAATATGATTTTCCTGATAATGGTGCACGTGTTCTTTCGTGTATGGTCAAACATATGTCCTCCTAAAGATGGGATTTATGGCTCCTTGAGGGGAGCCGCATCTTGGTGAGCCGTTTTAAAAAACTGGCTCCTCTGGCTCATTTTTATATTAGGTTTTAAGAAGCCAGCCTGGCCTTAGCTTGTCTTATCTGGGAAATAATCATTGGGAGGTAAATAATTTCAATACCCCACCAATATGAGTTTGAGTTATTCTGAAATATTAATTATAATCTTTACATTTAAAAGTTTGATTTCGATTCGTAAACATTACACATTACTCTGACAGTGAAATTACTATTTTGAATTAGTCTTTGTGCAAATTCCGTGTATGTATGTGTGTAAACCATGACCTGAACACATTTAAACATTAAAAAGGTCTACTGTGAATTTTCAGGCAAAACAGCTTTTAGTGCAAAGATTTCTACACAAGAATATCGTTAATAATCCAGAACAGTCGGTGAACTGTCCTGAGGTGCATTTTGTTTCTCCGTAAAAGTGAAACCCTAAGGATGACTACTAAACTGTCTTAGGGTTAATTGCATATCTGATGGCGCTCCTCCCCATGTAACTGGGCGAAAAACAAAAACGGCTCCCATCTGAGACTCAGTTCCCGTCGTTGGTGTTAACGAGCCATTCAAAGGAACCGGATCGTTCGTGAACGTCACAACCCTAGTTCCTCCGCCCAGGCTGCTCCTTAATATTGTAAATTGGAGTGCATTCAAGTTGAAGCTTTTTTTTACAGCTTAACAACTCTGACAAGGACTGCCTAATCAACTCTTGACACTACAAAGTTCACTCTGGGCACTGGAGTGGGGTTTCCAGTCACGCCATGGACGCACATTTCCCTTGCTCCCCCCTCCACTCTCTGCTTGTCCTCAAGTCTTCCTCTGACACACCGTCAAAGCAACATCTCCCCCAAAAGCCCAGCAGCTGCTGTCCGCTCCATCCCGCTGGAGAGGGGGACTAGCCTGCCGGTTTTAGAGCGTTAAATTATCCATTAGATGTTATCAAGTTGTAGCAGGGCCGTGCCATTCTGCTAGGAAGCATCAATCTTTCATAAGTCCCAGGCACGCCGAGCGCGGGGATATACCACCAGAACTTCCCAACCACTCCCAGCACACCGGACGACCCCCGCTCAACTCTCCGCCTCGCACGCAAACTTGGACATGTACACACAGTCGGACGTGTGCGTCCGTGCACACGATCAACGAACGCACATGCTGACATAAATGCAGTCGGGAACACGTTCTTCCACTCAAGCGCTGCGGAAAAAAGCAGACTGAGGTTTATTTAGGGAACAACGGGGCCAACAATTCTTGTCTTGCGTCTATCATAAGTCACCACCGTTCACCCGCGAAACAAAACTTCCATTTTCCAAAGCTTCTGAAAATGTTCACGTCCCAACTATGCTCCACAAGCACATCTGCACTGCCAGTCCCACGTGCACTTTTCTTTTCAACTCATCTCAGCCTCTAGTTTTGGCCTGAGAGGCCTGGCAGGGCAGACATGTTCAGAATGCGCTGCAGTAATGGGCTAATCAAAAATGCAAAACAATTGGCAATTACCGCGCAGGGTCCTAATGGTCATTAGAATTTACAACAAGGTAATGAACTGAGAGTCAGCGCAGTCCATGCATATTCATAAAGCAATCAGGCCTTTGAAGATTAAAGAAGCGCTTCAAATTTAAATGAGGGCACCAGCATGTTATCAGTGAGATTCAGCCTGCGAAAGTAACGGGTGCCTGGGACGCATGTGTGTCTGGGTCGGGGATCGTTTGCGGACTAGGTCATGTGGTGGATGTCTGAGCGTGGTTGCGTGTGGACGCATGTTTGCAAGGATGGAAATCGATGCCTGATAACAGGGATGTCCGATCTGGAAAACCAGCTTTGGTGAAAAGATACATTTTCATGCATTAATTCTCAGTTTGACACTTTTTTTTTTGCTTTTGTGACAGCTCAAATAGCTACACTGCAACATAAACAACACCAGAAAAAAGCGTTGTTTCACATCAAAGTAACTGTTTATTTAGAAATTGAACAACATGAAGTATTTGCAATTTTCACATTTGGAGCAAGCGCATGTGCATGCATTACAAATTCCCTTCATTGTGCAACCTTCTGCACGCTACAATCTAAAAAAAAACAAAACAGTCTGCTATTTTGTTTATTGAATTATTTGTAATTTCCCAATTACCTGCCAGTGACCTCCGAATTGTTGTATACAAACATTCCACTCTCGCTTTACTAAATGAAGTATTACTAAGGATGATTGTGATTGATCTTTCCCACATACTTTGAATACTAATCACTGACTCGATACTGTTGTCGCATTCTGATCACTGGCTAACAATTTGGAGTCTATTTTAATTAGGGATGTCCGATTGTGGCTTTTTTTGCCAACAACAGTTATGCAGATATTGTCCAATTCTAAATTTCCCATTCCAATGTCAACCGATACCAATACCGATCTGTGTTTTTCCCCACTTTATTTATAATGAGTGCTATTGGACAGGGGTTCCGTATAAAGTTATGACAATTCTCATGTCCCTTGACAGCTAGGGCACCCAAAAATAGGTAATTACAAAAAAAAAAATAATAATAATGAATAAAGGGAGGGGCCGCACGGTGGCTGAGTGGTTAGCACATTGGCCACACAGTCAGGAGAGCTGGAAGACCTGGGTTCAAATCTCCGTTGGGCATCTCTGTGTGGAGTTTGCATGTTCTCCCCGTGCGTGTGTGGGTTTTCTCCGGGTACTCCGTTTTCCTCCCACATTCCAAAAACATGCATGTTAGTTTTATTGGTTACTCTAAAATTGTCCATTAGAGTATGAATGTGAGTGTGACTGGTTGTTTGTCTATATGTGCCCTGCGATCGACTGGCGACCAGTCCAGGGTGTACCCCGCCTCTCGCCCAAAGCCAGCTGGGATAGGCTCCAGCATCCCCGTGACCCTAATGAGGATAAGCGGCATAGAAAATGAATGAATGAATAAAGGGAGAGGTACAATTTTTGTCATTGGACCCAGAATCCCTGGCTGCACCCCTGTTGCTGGCGATATGGTGTATGAAAAAAAGGAACCTTATTATTTAGACAAAAACATTTTGGACTTACTTTTTGAAGGGAAATGTGAGTTTTCATTTTCCATTAACGATTGGTGGCCTTTCGACCCCTTGCTATGTTGGTTTTCATAGTAGGGGGGAAAAAAACGATACTAATAACCATAATGTGGAATTGTGATCACCCCTCAAAAGATGTGGGAGTTCAAGTTCATATGTGCTGCTAACCTACGCTACTGCAGGTAAAAGAGCGCCCACGCTTTGAGACGCTCTCTCACACACATTCCGAGAGAGGGCTGTGAGTTTTCACAAGTGTAAAGTCGGACACCGGCAGGGGCCCAAAGGGGTCTCATATCTATATAAGAGATAAGAGCGGCAAGACACAGCTGTTCAGACGACCGCCTATTCCAATACAGTCTTGGGGGTCGTACATTATCACACACACACGCTTACGCGCGCACACTCTCGGACAGGCCAACCCCAGCACCGGGACTTGCAGCGTGGAAGATAGTGGTGGAAGAAAGACTAAAGACAGATAGTGACCAGGATCAACGGGTTCACATTATCGGGACGCCCTCGTATGTGTGACTCTCTGAAGGTTTCCGCATTATCGTGGTGGCGGTGAGGAAGACAAAGCAAAAGGTACCTCAGCCCCCGCAGCCTTAAATGCAAGTCACAATAGGAACAGAGGAGGATGACCTGACATGCTGAGAGGTGAAACCCAGTATGATAATGGTGCAGGCACGCAGAGAAAGAACATTCAAAGGCATCTTGGACGACCATGGCGTTTGGAGAGGAAAATGACCTCAGTTCTAACTAGGGTACCGCAAACGGGGACTTTCAGAGTCAAATTTGCACTGCCGGTTTACAGAAAATCAAAAGGTACCGAAAGCAAAATTCCATTTGTAGGAGAAGAAGAAGAAGAAGACAGAAGGAGCGGGGCAATGTTTACGCCCAACACGGGGACAAACTCAGGATACAGGAGCTGAGATAAGTCATACTTTTGAACATGTGCATTCACTAAAACCTACCTGGTTCATAAATTCTGGAATAAGACACTTTTAATACCGGACATATTCTAACCAAGCCAAAACACCAGAACTTCAATTTTGTATTCACAACTGAATACAAATTAGGAATGTCCGATGATATCAGCACACCAATTTCATCAGCCCAGTATTGGCATAAAAATGTGATATCGGTATAAAAAAAAAACCCAATATAGCTAGAGGGTCGATTGGCCAATTTTTAGTCAGGAACTGATATTTTCCTGAAACT
Organism: Oostethus manadensis; assembly: GCA_024372805.1. NCBI lineage: Eukaryota > Metazoa > Chordata > Actinopteri > Syngnathiformes > Syngnathidae > Oostethus > Oostethus manadensis. The sequence continues at coordinate 1,739,576 of QODF01000098.1, read as the reverse complement.
TACCTGTATTCTACTCCTGATTACTAAAGAACGGAAAAAGGTAGAAACAAACTTTTTTTTTCTGATGAAAGACAGGAGTCTGATCTTTGTTTAGGTAGGTTCCATGTTTGTATAGCCATGAAACAAAATATTCTGTGTGCCTCCAAAAATCGGCCAAAATCGGCGAAAATGGCCGGTACTGAAGGGGTTGTCTTCTGAAAAATGTCTGGGATTGAATGAGTTAAAGTAAAGAAAACCATTAAATTATTCAAATGAGCTTTTATTGCCACACAAGAGTACTGTCGAGTACCGGGTGTCGGTACCGTGTCGGTTCAAATGCGAGAGGCACACATCCCTAGTTCTTACCCTACCACGAATCTCACCACTTCCTCCTTTGCTCTTACCTGCCACTTCCGGAGGCACAGCTGCGTCAAAGTCTTTTTGTGTGTGCGTGTGTGTCCTGTTTCGGTTCTGTCTAAAAATAAAGTCATTAACCTGCAGGTGCTGAAGTTGGCGGCTGGCTTGACAGGCCCTGACGCTGTCAGATGACCCCTGACCTTCAGATGTGACTGTCTGCCACGCTATTGACAGGACAGAGGACGGACAGCAAGCTTTTTTCTAAGGATACATTTTTATCCTGCGTGAGTGTGACGCCGACGTCAACAAATAGGGGGGTATGCGGGGGAGGGGGGTGGTCCGATGTGTACTTTTGTTTGACGGTGGATGGACGAGATGGCTGGATAGTGTGCATAAGGCAGGCCCGTGTGTGGACACACCTGCTGGCGTGATAATGAGCTCTTGAGTGCATGTTGAATGTTTTTAAAAGGTGCAGCCCTGCTAACACGGTGTCCTCTGATGCCCGTGTATTATAACGGAGTCGCGGAATTAGCCAATAAAAATTGAATTCACTGTTTGATGCATTAACTTCATAACTGTTAAATGGAATTTTCTAGCGGAAATTGACCTCATGTGAAGGAAATGCTGTCTTTAGGAGGAGTAGGAACGTTCGCGTGTGGAATTATATACCCGGCGGACGGCTCAATCGTGGCGGAATCTCATTGCAGACACTAAACCGCCTCCCTGACGGAAAAAAAAAAACATGTTGAAATGACGATGGCGAAAGTTGGGGCAACCTCGCTTCTGCTAGCTTCCATTCACCGTGAATGGAAGCTAGCATGCTAGTGCGGTTGTGTGTGCGAGTCGGACTGGCAGTTTTACCGCTTTAATGCAAGGAGGGCTCTACCGTGCCCGATGACGACGTGCAGGTTCTGCAACAAGCATGTTTATTTTTACCATAAACACACAGAACATCCTTCCGGCTTCCAAAATCGCCCAGTGCCGCGTAAATGCAAACAAAATGAGCGCGTCCTAAAAATATGTGACATATGCAGTTGGAACTGCATCTTCCTTAATCACAAGCACGGGCTTTACAGTCTGTGGAAGATTGTCTTGCAATGTGTGCATTCCGTTGGAAAAGGTAGCCAAGCTACATCCATTTTTCAATCACTGGGCGAAAATTGCCCAGTGATGGACTGCATCAGGAAATGTAAGGACCTTTCAGTCATTCATTCAAAAATCACACACTCTATGCAGGTAAAAATAAGTGTGAAATATCCCTCTAAAACATTAAAAGGGTGAACACAAAAAGGGCGAGGGAGGGACAAAAGTGAAAAAGTGGTGGTGAAATACGTTTCTGACACATCTTATCAAGTCAGTACACATCATGCGGCCACAATGCATTTATTACTGACAAAACACTGGTTCACAGATGGGGGGTGCATTGTGGGACGTGTGGAACTTTTGAGTAAAGGGCAGGTGTGGGTCTGTGCACGTCTGTGGGTAAATGCGTGCATGTGTGCGTGCGTGTGCGTGTGTGTGTGTGTGCATACTTCAACTAGCCTCCACCTGAATGGCCCGAGGCTGTGGTACCAAGGTTGTTAGAAGACAAACAGAGACACAGGAAGCCCGAGCCAGGAGCCCCGAGGACAGCACACTCACACTTTATTGCATACCTACCCGTAAGTGCACACGCTCTCTGCCATCTCACCACAGGGTCTGCTCGCTAAGCCCGAGAAACACCACTTGAACACGCGCACGCACCGCGCACCTTCTCACACGCAAGTATTTAGGCCCGGCCCGGCCCGTCCCTCGGGACCGGCGCTCCGTGCCAAGTCTGGGCTGGCATGGTCCACAGAGGGGTGTCCTCCGGCAGGGCTTGCCAAGTCAAAGACCCTTTTATGTTCGGCGTGCACGCCCAGGCTAGTAAAGCTTCAACAAACGGGCCTCACACACAAGCACAAACAGTGCGAGCGGTCCGGACCGTACTTGTACACAAACCCGTGCAAAAATCAGTACGCTAGCGGATTCACACCCAAGATGTTCACTTCAGCACTTTTAGCTACCAGAAGTGGACGCCGCACAAACTCCGTTGCTGCGTGGCCGGGCTTCTCATCTCGTGGGGAGGGTGTGACCAACTGTCAGGAGTGACTTTCGATGTTAGTGCAGACCTGCCAACGCTTATGAAGTCGGACTCTTACTTACATTGCTATTTTCAATATGATATTTACAATATAAACTGTTTACAGTAAACTGCTGGGTAACGGAGCGCGTTCAGCGTGAAAATACTCACACTTGCAGTTAATTGGGCCATCATGTTCTTCTTCTTATTCAAGGAAAAGCCCTTTTCACCAGTGTAATTAGCCCAAAACAAGATTTTGGGCTCTCGACGCCCCTGCTGTTTACCTTTATTAAAAATTGTCAGAGCCCACGGCTAAAAATAGAAGCAAATTTCTCCGAGCCCGCAGCGAGCGTAGGATCCAATTACAGTCGTTTCTGCAGACAATGGATATTGTGAACGGACGGGAATGCTGTGCATCTGGGTCTTTTCAGTATCAATTAAAGTGATCGCCGAAACAAAGCTCTGTATGTGAACTTGCACGGGGAACCGTTTGCACACGCACACACACAAGAAAGGAAAAAGACGTCACTACCGAGGCGCCTCTCCATCCCCCACCACACACACACACACACACACACACCGCATAGTCCTCGCCCCCTCCACCCCAAAACCCCCTGACAGACACCCAGTGGGTGTATGTGGAAGCTGGTGAAGGACAGGGGCACTGGTGGTTTGGAGAAAACTGGCAAGGTTCCAGTTCCGAGCCGGCTAAATACCTTTGTCTCCACAACAAACAGGACGGGCAAGCTGCTGCACGAAGACGCCACAAAAGAGCTACCGCGAGAAATAAGGTTTTCCCTCCACGTAGGAGAAGCGCAGGGAAAGGAAAGCGGCTGCTTATGTACTGATTCAAAGTCGAGCTTTCGCTATCGGGAGTCCTGGACGGACGCGGAAGTGCGAGGCGGGAGTTCGGTGATGCTAATGCCGGTGTGGATAAATGAAGGCCACGTTACGCAACAGATCCATGCAAATTCTGTTATCCTTCATACTCACTGACAAACACGAGTCGATCCAGTTTTTACATGTTTACGTCTATCAACATCTACGCTGTATGGCTCCAATCTGTCAATCACCGTAAGACACAGGTGTCAAACTCGATCTGGACCGCCACATCATTTATTGTGGCCCCTGAAAGGCTGGTAAAAAAATCGTCTTGATCGGTTTTGACCACAACGAAAAACGTACCGCACATCTTCTGTTGTCTCATCGTGCAGCTACAAATTCCAAGCAAAAATGATAGATACTTGACATATGGTATCAAAATATCTATACATAAGAAAATGCGTAGGAAAGTGTATAATATCATTTACAGTAAATCTGCTGCCCTCCGAGGGTAGCCATAGCTGTGCTGTGGCCCTCAATGAATGTAAGATTGTATTTTGACGTTTGTATTTTACACAGTAAAGGTGCACGAGGCTTGAGGGTTCTACAGGAGAATCTAATCCAGGGGTGGGCAAACTGCGGCCCACGGGCCACGTCAGGCCCGTCAAGCGTCTTAATCCGGCCCACCGGGCATTTGCAAATTTCTTTTTTTTAAACCTTTGACATCCAAACGACATCCATCATGCGGGCGTACAGATAAGTACCCATGCCCCAAAAAAACACCGATATGTTCCCGTCGCAAGGCATGCTGGGTAGCTGGTGGTATTTTTCCTCCCAACATTTTGCCGTGTTTGCAAGTTGGAGGTCATCAGAGAAGTTAACATAACAAGGGTTTTACTGTTCATAGTTCATATTGATGTTGCTCAGCATGCCTTGCGGGCATTTGGAAGTAACAGCTTTAAGGTACGTGTCCCGCTTGGCGCTAAGTTGTGGTTATGTGACGCGTTGAGAGGCTGTGGGTGTGTTGTGTTTTCCGTTTCGTTGCACCGTGAGCAAGTATGTCGTTCTGTTTGATGACCTACCGTGTAGACGGGCCTTCTGCCATATTTTTTAACCCAAAGTTTGCCCACCCCTGATCTAATCCTACAGTTACAACAAGTCGCTCTCATTGCAAATGTCGATCCGAAATCGATGTCAATTAGCAACACGGCCTTAACGAACTGGTAACTGGTAGAAGGCGTGTATACTTTGACGGTAGAGAGTGTGTAGTTGTGTATATTATTTTCCTTTGGATTGCGTCACATCTAATATAATCCGGTCCAAACGGCCGCGGGACAGTTTTTCTGTGAGAAACGGTCATCTGCTGTGTTTCTGGGCCATCCATAATCTGGAGACAAGCAACGTTGTCCCGATGCATATCTTAAATTGTTTATCATGCAAATGATGACTCTGCCCTGGCCTAACGGCCCAGGGCTCCAGACTGCAGACCGCAGCCCCAGCTGCAGCCATGAGACTTCCCAGACAGCCTCAGCTGTCCCATTGAGGCACAGCTTCAGCGCCACCCCACACACAACCCCCAAGTTCAAGCATCCTCCTCAGCAGCCCCTGCAGCAGAATGACATTTGTTTTTGGGAGGTACTCGCCACCAGATACGGTGGACTTTGCATATTGCATAAGAAAATCCACCTGTGTGTGGGAAGAGCTTCACCTCTGTGTCAGGCAGAAAGCGAGAACATGGCAGCGACCATATGCAGTACGGGGTGGCGCACTGGCACTGCCAGTCGGGATCCATCAATCCGGGATGCGGTACAGCAGAGGTGGGAGGAGACTGACTTTTTGCGACTGCGTGCTATTGCTCAAATGAAACCATGTTTTCTTTCTTCTTTTGTATCAGCCTCCACCGAATGGAGCCGAGCAGCGTCTCAGTTGCGCAATATCCAGCTACATGAGGCCTATAAATAAATATCTGCCCCCGATGCGAGCTGCTGACCCCGCCACATCATGTGAATTGTGTTGCACGAGGATCTGAACGAGCAAAGAAAGGCATGTTCAAGCAGCTGACAAGGCCAAGAGGCAAGTGGGCTTCGTGTGTGTGTGTGTGTGTGTGTGTGTGCACTCACACAGAGGGCAGATGTTTGACAAACCGCACACTAATGAACGGTGGTCATTCATTGCGGCAAAGCGCTAACTAGCTAACAACTCCTAACAGCCCGGCCATCTGCAGAACCGCGGCCCTCGCCGGTACGGGACAGTAGCGCGCACTGTTGAGTGCCGCTCTCGGCACATTTAGCCTGAATTGGCTTCAAATTCAGCCGCCCCGTCCGAGGCATTCGGGCCAAACTGGCACACAGCAAGGAAACGAACAAACATCTGAATGGGCTTTGCTGCTGAAAAAATCAAACCCCCACCATGTAAGACCGGCCATAAGAGACCCACGCTTGTTATCACTGCAGGCCCATTGAGTCCCGGTGGACCGCCAACAAGCCCTTAATTACTCAAATCGAGGCTCGGAAAAGGCCCGGTTTCCCTCGAAAATCAACCCAGTTCTATTCTTCTTATTATTATTATTTTGTACTGGTAAGTTTTACACAGCACATGTTCTAAAGTCGGGGGACTAATGCTGGCAGGGAAGAAGAGAGACCATCTCTCCGCACCGCGTGAGGACGGAGGATCTGTGCACATCTGTAATCCATTCTTTCCCGTACTTTTTTCACGGAAAATGTTTCCGTTCCTCGCAATAATTGTCAGGATGGTTGGTCTTTATGCGGGTTCAGCTCAAAACCGAAGGACATTCAAAGGGCTTGCAGCAGACACTTCCATAGCCGCCCCCCACCACCCAGCAGAACCCTTCTTGTTGACGGCGGCCATTTGTGTTGGTGTTGTTGGTTTTTACCTGTGATATTCTCCTGCTTGGGGATTATTCCTTGCAAGGGTGCGGATAAACAATCCTCGTCCTGCGGCGACACCTGAACGGCCACCTCCACGGGGCGACACGCCCTGCGTGGGGGGTGGCCCCTCGAGTGCGAGGACGACGTGGAGACGGGCGAGGAGAGCGGCGAGGACGGCGGCCTGTCGAGAGGTTTGTCCACGCAGAGGCTCCCGTGGCACTGCCTCCGTTTGTGTTCGATGAACAGCAGAATGTCGGCCAACGGGAAGCGGGACTGGCACTGGCCACAAGTCAGCAGGTCCTGGTCCCCCTTTGGGGGTTCGCCCTGAGCGACTCCCAGTCTGGGGGAGTCCTGACGGTCTTCTTCTGGTACGACGCCCGACAGTGGCTCGGCTGGAGGGTGGGGAAGGGAGGGGGGGGCGCAGACAAGTAAGCAGAATGTGAGACGCTGTTAGAGGGAGATGTAAACAAATGACGCGTACACGGGCCGGGAACCGGGCAGAAACACGGCTAAGAAAGAACTTCGATAAGCTCAGCGCGCGGGCGGGCCAGCGATCGAGTAGCTTGACCCTCTTTATTGTGCTGCCAATCTCGCTTTTTAATGAACCCAACACCTCCGAGAATCAAAAAATAGATTCTAATTTCAGTTCAAGATGATTGGACCCCATTTCGTTAAAAGTGCTGGGATCTGGTGAACCGTGGTTAGACACCGCGGCTCGGATGTAGAGTAGGTCCCTGAAGTACCAACGCAGAGAGAGAGAGAGAGAGAGAGAGAGAGAATTCATCTCGCCACACGGTAAATGACATTGGACCCGCCAACTGGGATGTTGAGATAAGATGTGATGAATTCCTGCCTTTAATTCCATGTCAGGTCAGACCGGGAGGCGTTGGCGGGGGGGCCTACCTGTATGTTCAACTGCATTAAAGATGAGCTGAAGCTTATCTTAACCAGCTTACGCCACGGACATCAGCGAGGCGTGTGAGGCCCGGTTAAGGAGAACCGTTTCCTTCAAAACCAAATAATCTCACTTTTTTTTGCGATAGGCAGCAAGAGTGATGTGAAAACGTAATCTTTTTATTAGGCAACTGCACCCGAATTTAAAGTGCACCGGCTGCGGTCGCTAAATATTGAAATAGGTGTGGCGTGAAGCCTTGGAAGCGCATATCATCATATAATGGTGTAAAATAAAAGTAAAATACGTTTACAGCAAGGCCCTGGGTTAATAATAAAACCAGGAAGTGCGCAATTAAGTACAAGAAATGTGTGTTAGTTCACTGGGTCGCGTCAAAACGATAAACGCTTGACATCCGCAGAATTCAAATCAAAACTTTACGATCACATCCGTGATATAAATGCAGTGATTGGATAATTCTGCTGACTAATGCGCGCGTAATGACCATGGCGCGTAATGACCATGGCATACAATCAAGGGGCACATTGTTGTATTCTTCTCCATTATTACCAGTAAACCTCCACAAACATAACATAAGGTCATCTCTACTCAAATGATCATCCGCACCGGTTGGGTAAGGCAATGCAGGAATGGAAGCGGCTCAAGTTCAAGTTCAAAACGGGAGCACGAGCATAGCGCGCCCCCCACCGGCCAAGACGCCGACTGTCACTTCCCGATACAAAACGCGTGCATTCTGCGAGAGCATAATTTCTTAGAACCGACCCGGAAGCGCATTTATGTCGAACACATTTAGGAGCAAAACGATACATACGCGATCCAAAACGACGACGCGTGTTTATTTTGGCACACTTGGCCGCGCGTAAAGGCGCAGCGTCCGTCCGCAGCGGCTCCGGGCTGGGAATATAAACGCATGCACCCGAAGGCACAGGTTAAAACGTGGAACATGTCATGTTCTGAAGGCTAATATAGCGGCACACACCAAGCAGCGACGCGCCGTGGGCGAGCGTGTGCGTAAACGCCACTTCCTCGACCCAACCATCGAGCAAAAGTCTGGAGAAGAATTCAGAAACACCGCAATCTGGCAACTTAACAGCTCGTGGCGGCCTTCCGTGGGCCCGCTCGAGTTGTTTTTGACAGCTTTTCAAATGGACCCCCCCCACACCCACATGGGCGCCGACAAACAGAAACCGCAGGCGACTTACGCGAAAAGTCCCGTTTGCTCAAGTGCTGGGGTTTGCCTTGCTTGCGGCGAGACATGTTGGATCGAGCGGCGGCTTCTCGGCGGAGATCACATCGGGAAATCCAGGTAGACTCCGAGGGAACACCTCCTCATGGATGCGTCTGACGGTCCGGGAGGAGCGCGACGAAGCAGCGAGCGGGGCGAGGTGGACACTACAACACGGCCAAGGCGGAGCAGCGCGCTACGGGTTGCGTGTAGGAGATCCTCATGACTTTTTGCGCACAGAGAGAGTGGCGGTGATGGTGATGAGGGTGGTGTGGCGGTGGTGGTGGTGGTGATGATGATGATGATGGGGCGCTCCAGTGAGAGAAGACCCCCACCCCCACCCCAAGCCCCCTATTCTATCCCTCCTCCTCCACCTCCTCCCCTCTCCAAACCCCCTGAGCTGCAAGTTCAAGTGCGGACGTGACGTTGCCGCGAACTTGGACGTCAGGAGATGGGCAAAAGTGAGCCGTGGAGGGAAAGGTGGGCAGGGCCAAGGCGGCCGGTGGGCGGGAACACCCAGCCTACGCGCCAATGGACGCTCGTGGTCGTCTACCTATTGGAATCGGGGTGGGGGGGGCACCCTGGTGAGACACCAGTGGACGGGGACTGGGAGAGAGTTATTATAGTAGTAAAGCGCTCTGTTGTGATGTACTGGCCATCATAACTAATATAAGACTTTTTATTACGCGTCATGCGTCATTACGCAAATTCGCCAGCGATGGAACATTTTCACTAAAAAGACCCACGTGACTCCTCCGATTTTTTTGTTGTTGTCTTAATGTATGACCAAACTAAGTGTACTGCCTAAAATGGTAAAAAAAAAAAAAAAATGCATGATATAAAAAGTGTATTATTATAATACGTGTCTTGGGGTTTTGTTGGGGGTCAATCATAAATGTTGATATGAAAAAGGACTTTTTACCTTTCGGGTCGAGCGGGGTGAGATTAAGTGTGGTTCTTTTTTTAGTGACCTAGTGAATCCTTTACCACAAAAAGATTGACATCTCTGCTTATTATAGATACAAACATTTCATTTGCGATTAAATGCGATTAATTATGAGTTAACTTTGGACAACAGGTGATTAATCATGATTTTATATTTTAATGAATTGACATCCCTGATTATAATATGTTATCAAATACAAGAACAAAGAGACATCTCAATAGACAAATTAAGTCCAAACAGGTCAAATCTCTTCTCGCAAACTTCTCACGAACAAATCGGCTCTCGTAGCTCCACAGCGTGGGTTTAACCCCGCCCCGAGCCCTGCTCGGTGCGGAGGCAGAGACGCCGCCACACATCTTGACCGATACCATTTGCCTTTAAACGTAAAAAAAGACGAGGAAAAAAAAAGAGCCAGCTCTTAAAGCCGATTCGTTGGCGACTGACACATCACTAAAATTCAGTCATTGACCGTGTCCCTCACATGTACCGCAAATGTAATTTGCGATGTATGTATTTTTTATGTACAGCGTGTAAAGTCCAGTGTAAGCAAATTCTATCAGAGTAGCTGAAAGTGTTAAATAAAGTTCTAAAAAATTTTTTTACAAACAATTACATACGTGACTTCATGTGATTCAGTCTTTTTTTTTTTTTGATGAGACACTGTACTAACCGTTGCATATGTAAGGTTATTGCACGCATGTGCAGGACATGTGCAAATTACTTTAAAACAAGTAATTAGTTTTTGTTACTAGTTACGCTGGCAAAAAAGTAGCAAATTCCTAACGGAATTACTCCTCCGGGAATGTAATTATTAATTATTGTGGTACTTCAAATGTGGAAGGGGCAAATATGACCCATCGGATATGCACGGGGCAGTGTTTTCCCGTGTAAGCAATCACAATTCTTGTTGACTAGCTATTTAGCTTCCTGTGTACTGAAAATATAGTATGGAACAATGGCGACAGAAGCTATCGATATCAGAAAGTAATACACGTCCAGTATATGTGCAAACTAGCAGGTTCAAGCTAACAGCTTACTGGATGATGCCTATGATATTTACATGCTCCATCTATTTGCAGATGTTGAATGAAAATGATGTTTTGTTATGTTCGTGATATGCTGTTTCTCACATTATTGTTATGTAATTGTATTTCCTGCAGCGTAAACCCACAGTGCAATCATTTCTGCTAAGTGGTAATTAGTGGACCGATAGGACAAATGGAAAGCGCTTTGAATTGTGGATTGTTGTGACTTGATGGGGTAAAACGCAACATCATGTACAGTAGTGTTGAAAATAATAGCAGTGCAAAGCGAACAACCAGATGAATCACTGTTGTGGTGTATTTTTATTGCTACGTGGAAAACAAGTTACCAGTAGGTGCAGTAGATTCTCGGAAAACAAACAAGACCCAAGACCCAGCCCCTCTTAAGGCTGTTCAACTGGACAATTGGTTGAAAGGGGGGTGTTCAAAAAAAATAGCCGTGTCTGCCGTTTTACAAACCTAAAACTATTTTGTACAAACTTTTTTGTTTCTAGGATTTGGCAATCCCGTGAATCATTCATTCATTCTTTCATTTTCT
>QODF01000098.1:1689647-1727818 GCA_024372805.1 Oostethus manadensis | reverse complement strand
CCCCAAAATTGATCACTGATTGAAAGCCACGCTGCTATTTGTGTTATTTTGAACACCCTCCTTTCCGCGAATTGCCCAATGGCACAGCCTTAAGAGCGTGCATATCATGAATGCTGGGTCTTGTTTGTTGTTTGCTGTTGTTTGCGAGAATCTACTGCACCTACTGGTAACTTGTTTGCCATGTAGCAATAAAAATATACTATTATCAGTACTACATCTGGTTAGTCACATTGGAATGCCATTATTTTCAACACTGCTGTATATTATCTCACAAATTGTTACAAAATATGAAAATGGATGTTTCCCCAGCTTGGTAGAGTAGAGTACGTACATTCACCCGGCACATCATTAGTTTCACCAACGACAAGTTACATCCAAGTATATTGTGTATCAAAGCTATTTTACCATTTCAGTTTTGACAGTATTTGTCGTTATTGTGCAGTTTGAAGAGGTCTACTTTGTTAAAAAAAAAAAAAGACCATCAAAATATTAGAGGCACCGTTCAGAGCAACTGTGGGGTTGCGTTGGCAAATTCACATGACACAGGATGAGAATTATGCAGATCTAGAACATCACCACAGAGGATATGCAAGCAAAAGCAAAATAGCAGGTACACCCAAACGATGTAGTCCTTACCGGACCTTTACAGGAAATGCCTGTCTGTGTCGTGTAAATTGTGCTGAACACTCATATGAAAATATAAATACAATTATATGTAAAAAAAATAAAAATACATTTAATTTTATTTAACAATTAAATTAACAATAATGTAATAATTAAATTAAATGTAATCATTTTTCCCCCTCTGCAAAATACAGAGCAGCGCCGGCGTTGATACAGTACACCGTATTTTATGAGAGGAATCATTTCCCCATATGTTTATTATGAATGTGCTTTGCAGAACTGTAAGGTGCTTCCAATCCAGCAACGTTTGTGACGCCATAAATACAACTAACGAGATCATCGAAATGAAAATGATCCCAGATGGATGAGCTTTCTTTTCTTGTCTCTGTAAGTTGAGACAGAATTGTCATGGACACGTGGCCTCACACACGCGCCATGTGGGCCTCTTATTTACCATAAATACATAAATAAAATAAAAAAGGCCATAAAAAGAAATGAGACGTGTTTTGCATGATTGTATTACTTGATGTTTTGGCGCCATCTAGTGTTGGCCTCAGGGATTGATTATACATCTTTTCTCAATAACGGGACATTTTAATGCTATTTCTTAAATAATTAAACATATAATCATGCAATTATTTCACTGGTGAGGATTTAGACCCAAGGCATCCATTTTGCGCGCCAAGACGCGGCAAGACAAACGCTGCGCACAAACATTTTGCGCGCCAAGACGCGCCAAGACAAACGCTGCGCACAAACATTTTGCGCGCCAAGACGCGGCAGGACAAACGCTGCGCAGCATTGAATCCGCTCGCCGTAACCTTCCGTGTGCTTTTTATGTTCAAATGCGCCACCACTTCACTGTAAGGGTGCGCTAACTGGGTCACTCGCGGTTCGGCGCTCGCGTGGTATTACGTAACCGTTTCCCGGGGCGAGCGCTGCGGCGCCACCGCGCGGCCAAGACGCCGCAGCGCTCGCTGGGGTTGGGCGGCCCGGGCGGGCTGACAGAAAAGAAGCACAAGCGGCTCCGGCTCGGTCCGTAAGGCGGGTGCGTATCGGATGCCGATCAGCCTCGCAGCAGCTGGTGAGTCCAACGCCTCTCCATCGTCTCCTCCCGTTTTGGTCCTGATGTGAGAGGCGCGCGCGTTGGGATGAAGGCTGGACGCTTTCCTTTGGTCCTTTTAAAACCATCCCGGGTGTCGAACACCGGCGGCCGTGCGTGGGGATCCCCACTCCCGGACGGGACGATGCATTGGACGGCGGTGTTCGAACAGGGATTATTCCAATGCCACGTTTCTCTACGATTATTCGGTGCGTCCGACTGGAGCGTGGCCTGGGCTAATTTGTCATTGGCTGCCTAGCCGTCCGATTGCACCCCCCCCCCCTCCTCGGCCCGGCCCACTGCAAGCAGGGTTGGTGTGTTGTCATTTTTAAAGGCGGCTTTCGGCACATCTTCATGCAGGAATGAGCGGTCCCGCGTCTCGGAGGACATCCACATGCACCCGCAGCACTGACACCCCGGACGTGATGATGCTCTTAAAGGAGTCCGGGTTACTGTAAGGCCGAGCGTCCGGAATTATTGCCCACTAATTCAGCCATGAGTCAGCAAGGCCTGTTGTGATGCTCCTGACTGGTCCGTGTGACCGTGTGAGTCGATATGCTGCAATTTTTTCCCCGCAACCGTAGAACCACCCGGTAGGCCCGTCACCATAACACAACACCGTCCTACCAATTATTGTCCAGTTTAAGCTGCTTAAATGCAATCATACTGTGGTGTTCCAAATAATAGCATTCCTACGTGACCAACCAGATGAATCACTCTTATTGGTGTATTTTTATTGCTACATGGCAAACAAGTTACCAGTAGGTGCAGTAGATTCTCAGAAAACAAACAAGGATTCATGATATGCCTGCTCTTAAGGCTGGGCAATTTGGCAATTCGTTGAAAGGGGTGTGTTCAAAAAATAGCAGTGTGTGACTTTCCCAACTCAAAACTATTTTGTACAAACTTTGGTTTCTAGGATTTGGCAATCCTGCGAATGACTAAACTAATATTTAGGTTTTTGTAACTGCTTCACATCCGTGTGGCGTGGACTCAAGGTGTGGCACCTTTCAGCTGTTATTCCCCTCCAACATTCTTTAACAACAATCCACAATGCATGAACATTTCTTGGTTTTGTTGCAGGAACAGCATTTCTGATGTCACCCCACAAATTCTGGATTGGATTAAGGTCCGGGTATTGGGCTGGCCACTCCATGACATAAGAACATAACAAGATTTTGCTGGTTTACTAGTGTTTTTGGGGTCATTGCCTTGTTGAAACAGCCATTTCAAGGGCATGTCCTCTTCAGCATAAGGCAACATGACCTCTTCAAGTATTTTGACAAATGCAAACTGATCCATGATCCCTGCTATGTGATAAATACTGTGGAGCTAACACCATAGTAGGAGAAACATGCACATATCATGATGCTTGCACCACCATCCTTCACTGTCTTCACTGTGTACTGTGGCTTGAATTCAGAGTTTGTGGGTCATCCCACAAACTTGCCCTTGGACCCCAAAATAACTTTTTTACTATCATCACTCCACAAAATGTTCCTCCATTTCCTTTAGGCTGGTTGATGTGTTCTTTGCAAAATGTAACCTTGACAGCACATGCCTTTTTTTTTTACAAAGGGAGTAGGAAGGTTCTTCCAATTGTCACAGTACTTACAGGTAACTCCAGACTGTCTTTGATTATCCTGGAGCTGATAATTGGCTGAGCCCTTGCCATTCTGGTTATCCTTTGATCCATTTTGATAGTTGTTTTCTGTTTTTTGCCACATGTCTCTGGTTTTGCTCTCCATTTTAAAGCAATGTAAATAAGTTTAGCTAAACAGCCAAGCATTTTTGCACCTCTTCATAAGTTTTCCCCTCTCCAATCAACTTTTCCAACTTTTTGGTTTTTGAGAAGTCTCCCAGCAGAACTAGGAGTCATGAGGGGCATGACCGAAAGAATGAGATGGCGGATACAAGCGGCGGAAATGAGTTTCCTTCGTAGGGTGGCTGGACTCACCCTAAGAGATAGGGTGATGAGCTCGGCCATCCGGGAGGAGCTCAGAGTAGAGCCGCTGCTCCTTCACATCGAGAGGAGCCAGTTGAGGTGGCTCGGGCATCTAGTCCTGATGCCTCCCGGGCGCCTCCCTGGTGAGGTGTTTCGGGCATGCCCAGTCGGGAGAAGGCCCCCGGGAAGACCTAGGACACGCTGGAGGGACTATGTCTCACAGCTGGCCTGGGAACGCCTTGGTGTCTTCCCGATGGAGCTGGAAGAGGTCGCTGGGGTCCGGGAAGTCTGGACTTCCCTACTGAAGCTGCTGCCCCCGCGACCCGGACCCGGATAAGCGGTGGAAAATGGATGGATGGATGGATGTTTTTTGAGAATCTACAGCACCCACTGGTAACTTGTTTGCCATGCAGCAATAAAAACATACTAATAACAGTGATTCATCTGGTTAGTCACATCAGACAGCTATTATTTAGAACACTACTGTATATACCTCTCATGTATGTCCCATAATGCAGTGCACTAAAATCTGTGACTAAACAGCTGTGTCAATTTTTAGCATCATTTTCATACAACTCTTGCATTGGACCTGATTGCACAGTGTACTGAGTGCTGTACCACGTGAGTGTACGTTTATACTACCCTCTTTCCAGCAGGATGCAATAAATGTCCAAGGTGATCTTGAAGGGCAGATATGAGTCTGACATCTTGGTTCTTGTTGAGCGGCGGAGGGACTCGCCATCGTCTCCCCAGAGAGATGATCTTTGTCGGGAGGGACGACTGTGAACTCATGCTGCAGGTAAAGAAGAAGTACACTGAGCTGTTGTTGGATTTGCAATCTGATGTGTTGAGATTATCATGGCTGACAGTGATTGGCTGGATTTTGGGTGATTTAGTCCCGCAGTGTGGACAAACAGCATGCTGTCATCAACTATGAGGAAGACACAGACGAACACAAAGTTAAGGACCTGGGGAGCTTAAATGGGGTAAGTTTTGGCTTTTGCCAGCACTTTATTGGAATGGTCTGCAATGATTCCAATCTTTCTTTTTACACCAAATACTAATTTAATTTGATTCTAAGAGACAAATCAAAACTATTGTATTGACCCGAATGTACAGAATATATTGTCTAATATACAGAATATACATTTTTTAGACAGATCCAACAGAGAAGGTATATTTTCGTTTCCATATCAAATGTAAATATTAGTCGATGACAAAACAACTGAACACAAAATGCAGTTTTTAAATGAAATGTTTTTATTATTAAGGGAGAAAAAATCCAAGCCTACATGGCCCTGTGTGAATAAGTGATTTTAGCCTAAAGCTAATAACTGGTAGTGACGCTCTTAGCAGCAACAGCTGCAATCAAGTGTTTGTGATAACTTGCAATGAGTTTCTTACAGCGCTGTGGAAAAATTCTGGCCCACTCATCTTTGCAGAATTGTTGTCATTCAGTCACATTGGAGGATTTTTCAGCATTTAGTGCCCTTTTAAGTTTTTTGGAGGTCATTCCACAGCATATCAAAGATTCATTTCCCCAAAATGTTTTTCCAAAGTTCTTGGGCATCATCAAGATGTTTTATGGCAAAAATTGAAACAAGGCTTAATGTTCAACTGTGGTTCTGGTCTTGGAACTCTTCCATGAAGGCCGTTTTTGCCCAGTGTCTTTCTTATGGTGAAGTCATGAACACTGACCTTAACTAAGGCAAACAAAGCCTGCGGTTCTTCGGATGTTGTTGTGGGGTCTTTTGTGACCTCTTTGATGAGTTGTCGCTGCTTTCTTGGGGTCATTTTGGTTGGCCGCCCAGTCCGGGGAAGTTTCACCACAGTTCCATGATTTGTGGATAGTAGTTCTCTCTATGCTTTGCTGGAGCTTTAGAACCTTTTTCAGACTGATAGCTCCTAATTAATCTCAGCTGGGCGGGGGGGATCACTTTTTCACACATGGCCATGTTGGTTTGTATTTTTTTCTCCCTTAATAATATGAAGTTTCATTTTAAAACTGCACTTTGTGTTTCATTTGTGCTGTCATTACTGATATTTCAACTTGTTTGATGAGCTGAAAAAAAAAATCAAGAGCTGGCACAACCTTTGAGATGATACAACAAGAAACTTCACCAATGTTAACAATGAGTTGTAACTACTAAGGGCAAGTTACATGAATACATTGTTTATTTTTGTAATTTGTTTTGTTGTTTTTTTCACCCGATTTAATGAAAAGCTTCTGAAATATACTTTTAAAGAGCGTCATTGAAGACACAGACCGGCCTTAAAATTACAGCAAAGTGATTAAACTAATTGCAAACACAATAAAAAAGCGTATATAGATAGTATATAATGCATAATATTGTCTCAGCAACACTGTTTTTGCATGCAGACCTTTGTCAATGATGTGAGAGTACAGGAGCAAGTGTATGTCACCCTGAAGATCGATGACAAACTGAGGTTTGGTTACGATATCCTTTCAGCTTGTTCTTGTGCAGTACTTGAACGGTACTGTAATATGATTCACGGTAATCTGCACTCTTCTGCATTATAGATCATCACAAGCTTCTCGTTGTGCAAACATCCCATTGTCATTTACCTTAACTTGTCCCACATACTAACATGTTCACTGTGGTTCGTGGAGAGCTTCTTATACCGGAGGAGGCCCTGAAGGTGAGACTACACTATGTGGCAAAATCAGGAGTTTGTATTTGAACTGGTACTGTAGGTTGGACTAATCATGTGAAATTTACTCACGCGGTAAAAAAAAAAAAATGCAGGATTTTGTTGGAAAGAGTTAAATTAAGTAATCAATGATCGGTTTTGGCGTTTTCTCAGGGCAGTGCATTGTCCTGTTTAGCCCTTTCAAAGACTAAATAGGACAGCTCGAGTCCTATCTAGTACTTGAGCATAAACGGGAAAAGCCTGCTCGGATAAGAGGTGAAACGATTGATCTTAGAAGACGATGAAATAAATGCCCTGAGAATACACTAAACGAATGACAATATTCACAGATTACCGTAATTTCCAGTGTGTAAGCACCCTCACAATTTAGAGAGAAAAACCGATATGTGCATACATAAGCTGCACATGTCCACCTCATAAAACGGCATATTGGTGGTGCATAAGTCAGTGAAGACTAGGTAGCTCTTTATTTGACAGGCACCAATCACGAGCTAAGAGGCAACAAGCTTATCTACCCATTGGAAATCGCAGGAGGCCATTACTCAAAACAACAGTCTGACTCACGATGTCATTTTAGAAAGAACACGAAGATCATCACACAGCAACTTAACACTCAAAAGGTGGGTAAGAAATAGACCAATGCAAGTTTAGAATTAAAAAACAAGTATTGTCACAGCTTCCTATCATGCATTGCTTTACAGCAAAGTGGTTCATTCAGTTGCGATGATTCATTCAGTCGCCTGTGTCCTGAAGCAATGCATGATCTGCAGATGGAGTAATGACCTCCTGCGATTTCCGATGGGTTGACAAGCTTGTTGTGAGTTCCGTGACTGGCTCCTACCAAAGAAAGAGCTACCGTTTCCTCACTCATTCACGAGCGGCACAGTATTTAGATTTTTAGTGGTAGTTACGAGATTTGAACATGGCCGTAAATTACCCGCACTGCCGTACAAGGTGCCGGTAAATGACGGTATTTTGCCCAAAACACATAGAATTGCAAATACCTTAGCAGGGTTTCAATTTTTTCACTACTGTCAGCTCACCTAGCTACTCTTTTCCCCTCGGTCAGCATGAGAAGTTCAGTAGTCAACTTCAGCTCAGCCAGCTGAGGAGGCCCGTGGAGGGCGAGTCGTCTAAATCAGAAGGTCGACCCTGCGAGGCAGCGGCACCCGTGTGTGAGGAAGCCTCTGCTAATCCCCCAGAGCCCAGCAGGGTTGAGGAAAAGATGACAGGTTAGTTATCAGTGAGGACGAATTTTTCACGGTGCTGTTCCATGTGCGTCACTGGTACCGGCTAAATGCAATATGATTCTTTGGCTACGTTAAGAGTGTAGTTTCTTGCAGTGATGTGTGGTCAGGGGAGGCAGGTGAAGCAGAGCCTCAGACATGAATCAGAACAGAGGTACCCAAACTTTTTTTGCCGCGCCCCCTTTTTGGAGATAAAATTCTATTCAGACCCACCCCCATCTAAATCCACCTACCCCAATGACCCCCCCATGCCATGGATATAAACGTTGGAAGATATACACAGAAAGACTTTGTAAATGTTTTTTTACATACCTTGTTTCCAAACAGTGCCGGTAAGACAGCAGTAACTGATCTCAGCCTTTGGAAATCCTTTAGTGAACGCCACCGCGGTTGCCCGGAGAAACCGTGCTTCCGGACTGCCTCCTCAAACTCTTGTCTCTTGTTAAAGCAGCAGGGTTCTAAGGAACAGAAAAAAGTAGCAGCTCTTAGTCCGAAAAATGCTGAAATAATGAAAAGTGTGCATGGTAGCCCGCCCCCTGTTATAAAGCCGCCCCCCCAGGGGCGCACCCCCCAGTTTGAAAACCACAGAATTACAACATAAAATGAATATTAGTATTTGCCCATGAACAGTGTTATACATTTTTTTCTGTATTTTTTCATTTCGTTTTTAAGTATTTCTAAAAATTGCTGTGCACATTTCATTAACAATGCTGACGTGAGATAATCGGGGCCGGTGAGGGGTATCTTCAGCCTTTCTGGTGAGGTCTGTTCAGGGGTTCTGGAGAGGAAGATCTGCCAGATAGTTAAGTCTCATATTTAGGAGGCGCAATGTGGTTTTTGTCCTGGTCGTGGAACTTTGCCCAACCAGTCCACATGTCTTTTTTGGACTTGGAGAAGGCATCTTGCGGGGAGTACTTTGGGAATATGGGGCACCGGATCACCTAATTCAGGCGGTTGGCTTCCTGTGTGACCGGTGTCAGAGGTTAGTCCGCATTGGTGGTAATAAATCGGATTCATTTCCAGCTGCCCTTTGGCACGTCACCGGCTTCTGGTGTTGTGGAATGGTCCATTTCCCAAGTCCAACATCGGGTGAGAGATCCTTGCGTTGTCAGGCAATAGACCTAGCCTACTATCTACCGTGCAGGCTTTGAGTCAACCATCCTTAGCTACACTGAGGCACTGAGTTATGCAGGAAACAGTTGACTCCGTGGTTTCTTCTAGTTCCGTTCCAGCTGTTGTTTCTCTAACCAGGGTCTGTTATGCGCACGTCTCGTTGCTCACCTGCACAACGCAACTGTTCCTTCTCGTGTTCTTTTTGCCGTCTCTCCACTGTTAGCCCAAGTGACAAGTGTATATTCCTCCAGGGGATGTAGCGGTGTTACACAGGGGAACCCCCCTTTATGGACAGCCTGCCTGGTGGGGAGATGGGGACGATGATCAACACCCTGGAAGGCCTGAAGAAAAGAATTTGAAGCGTGAAAAGGCTCAAACTGGTAAACAAATAGTAATGACATCATCTCATGATATAACTTCAGCGTCTCAAATTTTGTTTCTTGCCTTTTCTTGCCTATTGATTGATTATCATTTTTTTAACTTATATGTCAACGCAATTAATTGCAGTTAGAAATAAGTTTTTCTTTAAAATAAGTAGGGATGGTAATATGCACGGGCTGCACGGTGGTCCAGTGGGTAGCATGTTGGCCTCACAGTAAGGAGGTTCAGGGTTGGAATCTCCGTTGGGCATCTCTGTGTGGAGTTTGCATGTTCGCGTGTGTGGGTTTTCTCCGGGTACTCCGGTTTCCTCCCACATTCCAAAAACGTAACTCTCTAAATTGTCCATCAGTATGAATGTGAGTGTGAATGTTTGTTTGTCTGCCCTGCGATTGACAGGCGACCAGTCCAGGGTCACCCCGCCTCCCGCCCAAAGTCAGCTGGGATAGGCTCCAGCATCCCCGTGACCCTAATGAGGATAGAAAATGAATGAATGAGTTGAGAGAGCATAATATTTACAAACAAACAAGAACAACGTGCAGCTCTGCATGGTCTTTTCGGTGAGCTGCTTTCAAATGCTTGTGAAGATTGGTGGTGTTACCGCAAAAGCGTATTTCTCTCTTGCACATGTCACAAACAGCAGTTTCTTTGTCTGAAGCCAGTCAATCGCAGGGCAGACAAACAAACATTCACACTCGTTTTTTCTTGGATGACACCAGATGGAGTAATGACCTCCTGCCATTTCCGATGGGTTTCTCATAGCTCATGACGCTAATAAATTCCCTCGTGAGCTTTCACTGCCTCATTGAGCGCTGTGGGTGTGCTTGCTCATTTCCGCCTTTGTCACATTGACACAGGCCCCCCAAATAGCTGTCCTTGGCTATGCCTGCCGGTAGCTAGCAGCTCGTAACCCAGCTGGCGCGTCAAGGCAATCGTGCATCTAAAAACCCCAAGTCGGTTGGGGCGCCCGTATGCCGAGGTAGCACTGTATAAATGGCAATAAAAAATATACCTGCAAAGCTTCAGTACCTTCTCTCTTCTCTCTTTGATGTACTCCGTGACAATTCAACTCACTAGTGAGTTCTTGGGAGAACCATCTGTCAGCTCCTTGAAGCTAAACTTACCATTCAATATTTCAAAAACACTTTTCTTTGTTCATTTCTGCTCAATATTTGTTCCCGCCGTATAGCCACACATCCACTTCCACAATGTTGCATTTCCTCAAACTACGGTGTTGGCCAAGGGTCAAACAGGACGTGTGCACGATAATTGTGCATTAAACAAAATGAGTGTCGGTAAAGGGAATTGTTACTAAGGTAGTAATCACCACACCGTATGCAAAGAGTTCTGAAGGTAAACTAAGTACTATATCTGTTATACCTGCCAGACACCAAGAAGACTGCAGAAAAGTCAAAGACTGCCCAGCAAGTACCCTCTTCTCAGGAGCCAAGCTACTTTGAAATCCCGACAAAAGAGGCTTCCTTGGCAGGTAAAGCTAGTGCTGAGGGCACATCACAAGACCAAGAGGTTGGTACTTCATCCGCTGGAGAGACTGTCCACGGGCATGCATCCTTCACCATTGAATTTGATCCGGGAGCATCAGGGAAAGTAACGGTCAAAGATCGAGTGGCAAAAATGGGCCTGGATACAAGACCGCGCCCTAAAAAGGCAGTGGGGGAGGAGCTGAGTCCACTTCAGACAGCCATGGTGGCGGCAGAGGTCAAAGTTGCGGACTGGCTGGCCCAGAATGAGCTGCCTCTGACTCTCAAAGAAACAGCCGCAGAAGACGGTGGGGAAAGTGTGAAGAGCGATGTGCCTGTACAGCTGAGGAGTCTGAAAGGTGTGTATGCAAGATATGATTGACCTTACCTAAAGCTCACATGCCATTTTATATGCCAGACAGCAAACATGAGGACGGAACACAGAGCGACTCGGAGAATGTCCTCGGTGAGCAACGTAGGGCTGCTGCTCTAGAAGCGCGAACGTGGGGGCTTTGGAGCGGAGCAGGAATGAAGATCAGGGAAGGGCGAGCTAACGTACCAGAGGGGCTCTTTGCAGAGGAAGAAAGCCCCGCACGCCGTCGCAGGTCTTCGAGTACAAAAGCGGCAGTCGGCTTTGTGGGAAGGCAGCACGATGCTCGTGACGAGTGCTACCACCATGGAGATGATTGTAGTGACAGAGGGACGTACACCATTGAACTGGAAAACGGAGACCATGAAGAAGAGGAGGCTAGAAAAATGATTGACAAGGTTGGTCTAGTCCTACAGTTTGAAGTTCTTTTTGATGTCCAGTGTTTTTTATTATCTGCTGGTATATTTCAGGTATTTGGCGTAGAGGAATTGGAAACTGTGCATGTGTCCAGAGGGGGGAGTACAGACCTACAGGAGACCCTCCCCTCCAAGAGGTTTGGTACCAGAGACGGTGGAAAACCAGGCTGCATGGAAACGGAGGTACAAAAACATGACTAAGCACTATGACCGCCCACTAAAATAAAATGTACTTTATAAAGCTGTCAAAAATATGTGAACGTTAACTACGTTGACATTTTTAGGGTAATTAACGCATGCGCACCATGACAAAGAAAAACATTACGTGTATATTCTTATAACTCACCTTGACTAGTGTTCGGTAAATTAGTTCATTTGTCTTTTTATTAACTTTATTTATATCGAGTCCTCTCGGCCAGGGGGCATAAAGGGAAAGAGTCAGCACAATTCCAATGTTCCTTGACTGCCAGGGGACCCCAAAAAAATAGGTAATTTCAGTGTTCTCAAAATAGTCCGCAATAAGTGAAATCCGCAAAGTAGTCAACTTTATATTTTTACAATTATTATATATGTTTTAAGGCTGTAAAACCCCTCACCATACACTTGATACATTTTTCTCAGACACGCATTAAAAAGGCATATTTTACACATAGTTGCAAATGGTAATTAATCAAGATTAATCAATTTGATAACTGTGATTAATTTAAATCAAAATTGTATTAATTTGACATCTCGGGTATTGTAATTAAAGGGGACTTACTATACTCATTTTCATGCTTTTGAATTGTTATTGTCATGTTGGATACCCATCAAGCAGATACACACAATTACCCTCACAGAAAGTTTTCTAAATTTTCCAGACTTTGGTCCTTTTCCAGCAGGGTTTTCTTGGGTTTTCTGCTACCCGTCAAAACGGTCTGTGTAATTTACTCCATCCCCGGCCTTCCTCCAGGTACGCCCAGCCCCAACTCCCAAGCGCTCTCGAGGACCCCAGACACCTGTCGAACCCCACTTCCTAATTCTGGCGGTACAGGAGTTGATAGTAAACGGCAATTTATCTTTTTAAATGTCCGCTTTTAACAGCTGTTAGCAGCTCCAGACATAGATGAGCTTGTAATTTGCATGCATGCAGGTAACAAGTTGGACTTCAGCAACAGTTTGGAGGATAGTCCAGCTTTCTATTGGCCCATGTTTTGTTGACAGGTTATTTTTCCCTTGCTGGCTGGGAATCAGCAACTCCAACCACTTCTGCCTGATGCTTGCCTCTTTAGGAAAGCTAAATTCTTGACAACAGAATGAAGCAGAGCCGGGGGGAGGACAGGCTTACAACATGTACCTCTGCATGCCCATATAAGGACGTCCGAGTTTTGTGACATCAGTGGGTGTCGGTGTTGAAAAATACTCTGTGAAAATCTGTGTATGCAGAGCTATCCAAAACTGCTTTAAGTGCTCACTTTCAAATGCGCAGAAGTCATTATCTGACGCTTTGGCGTCCTTTAACAGGAGAATATTGGAACATAAAGCATAATCGGTCCCCTTTAAGTGCAAAAGTGTTATTCTTCTTCATTATATTTTTGCTGGGTTTTTACATTTTGTTTTGTGTGTGGGTTCATATGAGGATAACCTCAAAAAGTTGAAAATGGATTTGGATCTAATTTTGTAGCTTTTGTATAACTCAAGTAAGAACTGATTACTACGGCAGTGGTCTGCATTCGACTGCCATACTTACTTCAGACTAATGTGCAATGTAATCTTGACTAGTACACCTCTTTTTCTAGGTGTTGCCTGAGGAGCTGGTGGTGGGTGGTCCTCGCTGGGTCTCACAGTGGGCTATTCTTGCTGCCAGCCACATTCGGACAGACCCAGAGGGATCAGGTGGCGAGAGTCAGAGTTTAGTTACCGACAAAGGTATTGATCTTAAGTGTCCCAGAGGAAGATGATGACCATGCGCACATTTGGTCATTTGATGTAGCTAAAGCAAACATTTCAACCAGTGGTACCAATGGAGCTTATATTTGTTGTTATATCAGCAGATGTAAGTGAATCCAGCCATTCCTTCGGCTCATCTGGTCAAAAGGAAAGAAAGAGAAGAACTCTGCCACAGGTGCCTGGTGAGGAGCTTCCACAGGGAAAGATGACCCCAATTTGCACGGATATGGGGGAGAAACAGGACACAGAACTGCAAGAGAAGGAGAACCAGGAGCAAAAGATAGATAGGGGGAAGAATGTTCCTGGTCATGGCAGTCCTTGCCGCTCCTTGCCTGCCAAGCAAAGTAGTCATGGGAGAACAAGCCAGGCAGGTGCAATGGCCAAGCTACCCCCTCGTCCAAAGACTAGTGGAGAGAGGAGAAAGGAGGAGGTACAGAGGAGGACAAAGGAAGGCGAGAAGATCAGGGACGGTAGTGGGAAACCCTTTTTGAGGCAGGAGAGTTTTACTGTGGAGAAACCGAGCTCCACTGTACCCATTGAGCTCATACCTCGCATTGACGGTAGCAGACCTCCAAGTCGGGAGGCTGGCATTGACAGTGCCACACTACAGAAGGACTCTGAGGCAGTGGCGGCCTTTTTAGAGGGCACCATATCAGACCAAGGTGATCCACCAAGTCAGTCTATTGAAGGTTCCATGTCTCCCGAGTCAGATGTGGACACAACTAGTACAGTAAGCCAAGCTGATGGAGCTAGGAGAGGGGTTCAAAAACGCCGGATTCTAGTAGGGCAGCAAAAAGAAAAAACTGTGGTCTGTGCCAACAATAAAGGCCCAGCTTTTGGTCGAGAAACTCAAGACAAGAGGGTTAAGAGCAGAACACCGGGTCCTCAGCAGCCTTGGACCTCTCTGGACCTCACAGATGATGATGTCAATTCTAACTCGCTTCTCTCTGACACCCAGCCCGCATCTACACAGGAAACTCGAGGATCCCGTGCTAAAGTCCAGGCAGGGAGCACAACAGTGGGGGCCAGCAGCAAGTCTAGCAGGGCCAAGAGCACCCAGCCCCCTGGTTCTCTTCCATCTAGCAAAACTGCAAGTGTCCCAAAACCAAGACCCACAAGAGCATCCATACTAAGGAGAGCTCGGCTTGGTGACTCAACCGACACCGAACCTGCTGATCTGGATAGGATCTCTGTGGCCTCTGAGGCCTCAACCACTAGCTCAACATCTAGAACGGAGATGGTAAAAAGGGGAATGTCTAGGATAGAAGCTCTGGCTCAGCCAAGGAGGCCAAGGGTTGGCTCCCCTTCTGCCCAGAGTGATTCTGAAGCCACTGTGACCAGGGGTAGAGGATTTGGAACCAGAAGTACTGTTGGTGAGTTTGCTATTCGACAAGGACTAAAAGGGTGCGGTGTGTCCTCAGTATCCGGACCTAGGGCCAGGGCTAACAGCGCCTCCAAGCTGCCGGACAAGACCAAAGCCACCTCCTCCCATGGAAACGCCACACCAACAGGTTAGTATAAACTATGAATTTTAATTAGGTCTGTCAATTGATTAAAATGTTGAAATGCGATTAATCACATTTTGACCGTGGTTAACTCATAATTAATCCCATTTAATCCCATATAGAAATACGTTTTTCTGTATAATAGGTAAGGATGTAAAAATCTGTGGTAAACGATTTGATACGCAACTACAACGATAACGACATCAAATGTGATGTAATGGGATTTGTTTCTCACATGAGTTTTCGCCGTCTTGACAAGTACCACCTAATCTTCCATTCTTTCCATAGTCAGCACTCGGTGGCGTCGTGTGCCCGTAGACTACGCCTCCACCTCAGAGGATGAGTATGGTTCCAACCGCCATATGTCCAAACAGGGCCATGCACGGCTGGTGCTATCCACACGAGTGGCCCAGCTAGGAGGCTCAGGGCCAACCCCACCTAATCCTGCTGAACTGAAGCCTCTCCCTAGAGATCAAGATGAGTATATGAAAGACTGGACAGCACACAGTGAGGAAATAGCCAGGTATGGAATGCAGTTTTAAAAACTATCGCACTGACAGAAATGTCACTTTTGTATGTAATGTAACTTTTATAATGAAGGTCAAACACAAGCAGTTAGAGAACACATTTTCGAAGATATTTTTCTTTTTTTTTTACCTTCACACTGCGTGTACTCAGCCATGGCACGTCCGACATCATAGAGTGAAGAGTAGTTCTCCTCCCATTCCATGTGGAAGTGGTAAGTTTTTGGCTTCTACTTTCTCCTTCTTTCCCACTTTGTTTGAAACCCTTTATGTTTGAATCAGTAAATTGGAGAGGCTAACTGGTTGCTATGCCAGTGGTGCAATGCGGTGTAAACAAAGACTAATAGGAGTGTAAAGGTGACTATAGGGGTGCAATTTCTTGTCTGGAGGCCTCTAATCATATTAAAAACACATTTACAAAGTCATAATCAGGTTTTCTATGCACTAACTATGATTTTTTTTACTAACATCAAACTTTATATCACGGACAGTGGCAGGTGCTGGTCATTCAAGGAGGCGAAGAACATTTTTTTCAGGCCTACATCATACATCATCTAACCTCCATTCTGATTTGTTTTTAACAAAGTAGCTGGTAATCGGTATGTTATTGAATTCAATATTGTCGTATTTAGAGCATTGAAAACCTAAATATTATTTTTAACATTAGAGTCCTGCAGGCAATAAATTATATAATCATCTTTACACCCCCATTATTCATTGTTTACACCACAATTGCAACTCTTATGTTGCATGTACTTGAGATAGCTAGCTAGCTAGCTAAGCAGTTAGCCTCAAATGTATTTCTTCTAAACCTAAGAAACCAAAAACTTACCACTTCCACACGGGATGGGAGCAGAACTTTTTTTTTACTCTGTCATGTCGAACATGCCATGGCTGACTTCATGCAGTGTTATGGGAATGTAATTTAATTCAATATTTTGTGTTATTACTGCTGCCTAGTGACCAGAATTGTACATATCGCTTCAATATGTTTTCACAAATAATAGATCATAGTCTACCACAAAACGGTTAATTTACATTATTTATGTATTTTTCATGGATTCATTTCAATATTGTAAGGAATAACTGTATGGTAAAGTGGTTGAAGTTCTCCCACTGCCATTTGATATTTGTACTCGGCCAACAGGATTAGCCAGGACTTGGCCAAAGACCTGGCCATGCTTGCAAGAGAGATTCACGACGTAGCTGGAGAAATTGACACAGTCAGCCCAGCAGGCGCCGACCCTGGAGTCTTGGTATTGTCATAATATTTTAAAGTACAGCAAATATTTGCATTGCATGAAATATGAATGCAGAGGGGCAGACCACCCTAAAATCCCTGAACCTGTTTTGTTGTGTTCTAGTTGGAGGAGCACGGCTGCGATGACAGCTTGGACAAAGGGGGTCCCTCCACAGATCACGACCGCATCCTGGAAGGTAATGGCAAGTCGGTTGAACTGAGACGGAGATCTTCGAGTTCACAGGGGTCTCGCTCCATTCGTCGGCAGACGTGGAACAGAGATGAGGTGACTTACACTTGCAGTATCCTATACTATTCTGAAACACTGACGTCTTTCAACTTTGGACAGGTGACACAGCAATCAGTCAAAACAAGCAATATTTCAAAAGACAATATATTCACTCAGTGGTGGAGGGCGCTGATGTGTTTGCATTTGTTGCATAATTTAAGATAAACTGGCCACTAGAGGGAGCACTTTGCATACACAATAACAGTAGCTCAGGTTCTAAGAACTTGGGCTCTGAAACCAGAACACAGACAAAAAGGACTTGAAATTAGCTTTTGGAGTTGTTGGTAGTCTGCTTTCGGACTACTTCAGCAGTGCCCATGAGCAAGGCACCCGAAACCCCCAACCTCAGCTCAAGGGCGCACTTACCGTTTGTGACATACATCAGAGCGTAAATTGTAAATTCGAATTGGTATAATTAATAAACGTCGGCAATATTCTTCTCACTGTTTGACAAAGACATGTTTACACTCGTCAGGCAATTCTAGAAAGTTTACTTCTGCCATCCGTGAATCAACTCTCAACCAGGATACGTCAATCAGTCGACAAAACAGCCAGCAAGATCAGGTAAGCGTCACGACAAACATGCAGTCGGAAACTGAAACTGTTGCATTTTCTGTGAAGCACAGAATACTGCAACATTTTTATATGATACTTTGAGCAAACTCTAAATGGAAACCTAAAGAACTAGTCTGGATTTTTGGAGGTTGTATGACATCCCCATCAGGGGTGTAGTGCAACTGTGACTTTCTCGCGACTTTGTTCCAACATCCGAGTTCTGGTCGGATTTCGGTGATGAGGAAAGTAGTAGTAGAGCATACTTGTAATTATCCGGGCTGGAACCACAAAAACTTGCTTTGATCTCCCTATGAATTAAATAGTTTTTAACAAAATGGTAGCTTTGTGTGTGTGCTGCACACTTTACCAAGGAGGATTATTTTCCTGCACGCTATACTAGCTAATTTGATGCCACCTATTAGCTCCTTGTTTTCAATGGTATTGCACTGGGAAGGCTATCAAGGACAAAACAGGGGCACGACAAGCAGGGCGCGGTGACACGACAAGAGAGAAAGTAACGTCCAGCGATAGTGAGGCAAATGTACTATTCTTTTCAACGCATATTGTTTTGAGAAGCCAAACTCTTTACCTAAGTGGCTCCACCAACTGCTTTCCTTGTCACCGAAAAGTCGACATGTTCTGAAAGGCACTGCTCATACGCTGCACTACACTGCTGATGGGGATGTCATACAACTTCATGTCAAAACATCCCTAACCACTTTCTATATCAAAGTGATCACTAAGGAATTTGTTTCTGTTCCTGTATTCAATATGCATATTTCACAAAGAGCTAGGGGACATCGGGCCCTCAGATAAAACCCCTGAATGAAAACAAAGCGCACTGGGATCTCTCCTGCCCAACCCCCGAATGCATATGTCCAACACCCAGTGCCCCAGAACCCTCGCATAACCCGCCATCCTCCAACAAGGAGCCGAACGACAAAACCTAGAATGATGTCTGATCCGTGCACAGACCATAAATCTGATGGTTCACACGGTACTCTTCATAATCCCGCACACCTCAACATCATGAGACCAGGACGACACCCAACAGTGCATCAACCATCAACATGGCTACCGTCACTTGGCAGGGTGTCAGCAGATTGAGGGAGGCACCCAGAGAACAACAAGCGGTGTCAAAGCACTGAGACAACGAACAGCCGGACGTGCCCATCCGGAACCCAGAGAAACCATGCCCCCCGCAGAGGCCATTGCTTGGCCTGCCCCCTTCTTTAAGCTCCACCCAAAAACCCAACACCCACCAGCCCCCAGTGATTGTATTTGATTTGATTACTCATCTGGGCATTTATTTTTCCCATGATTGACCAAGACGAGTAGCACCTCACAAGGGTGTATATACAATTTATGTATTCTTGTTACGCTTCTTTGTCTAATCTATTTTTATTTTGCTTTCGACCCAAAGGATACTTTTCAAGGATAAAGACAGGAAATGGGAAGAGATTGAGAGTAAACTTCAGGCAGAGCATGACTCCTTACTGCTGAAGAGCTCCAACAAGGTGATGGGCCTTTAAATGATTGCGTCTACTAATTCAGGAAAAATCATTTCTATGCATGTTTCCGGGGTCAGGAATGCCCAGCATGACCAACTGTATTGTAGGCTCAAGCAAAGCAAAGCAAGGCATGATGGGAAGCACTTAAGATAGACATTCATATTGGTAGTTGTCTTGTATATGTATTACCTACCTTTTGCGTGTTAAGTTGCTGTGGGATGATTTTAGCGTCATCTTTTTTTAACAAGCTCGTTGTGAGTTTTCTTACATAGCTCAATACAGGGACACCTGTTCCCGCCTAGTCCGGTTTATTTATGTAGAAATCGGTTTACTTGAACTCCTCCACCTGAGGCGTCTTGTTCACGAGTGAGGGACGCTTGGGGCTTGAGGTCGACAGACGAATCGGTGCAGTGTCACCAGTAATGGGGTCACTCTACCGGATTGTCGTGATGAAGAGAGAGCTGAGCCGGAAGGCAAAGCTCTCTGTTTACAGATTGATCTATGTTCCCACCCTCACCTATGGTCATGAGTTATGGGTCATGACCGAAAGAACGAGATTGCGGATACAAGTGGCGAAAGTGAGGTTCTTCCGTAGGGTGGCTGGACTCACCCTTAGAGATAGGGTGAGGAGCTCGGCCATCCGGGAGGAGCTCAGAGTAGAGCCGCTGCTCCTTCACATCGAGAAGAGCCAGTTGAGGTGGCTCGGGCATCTAGTCCAGATGCCTCCCGTGCGCCTCCCTGGTGAGGTGTTTCGGGCATGCCCAGCTGGGAGAAGGCCCTTGGGAAGACGTAGGACACGCTGGAGGGACTATGTCTCACAGCTGGCCTGGGAACGCCTCGGTATCCTCCCGGTGGAGCTGGAAGAGGTCGCTGGGGACCGGGAAGTCTGGACTTCCCTATTGAGACTGATGCCCCCGCGACCCGGACCCGGATAAGCGGAAGAAATTGGAATGGAATGGAAATCTGTTTTGCTCTCTAAATTTAGCGTGCATGGCTTAAACACTGGTGCGTGCTTTAACGCGGGAAATTACGGTAAATCCCGGGATACATCTCATCTGTAGCATGCCCAATTAGCCCAATCAATGTATGGGAAACACTGAATTCTACTTGAAAGGTATTCTGAATTGACCTCTGTTGTAGTTTGACTATCCGGAAAAGCCAATTGAAATAAAATTAACTTGACCTGCTTAGGCGTGCAGTGGTGAGGTACTCTGTTTGGTATTACTTTGACACAAGTACAAAATGACACCGCGTGACATGGAGTTTGTCACGGCTCGAGTAATGGAATATTTGTTTATAATCTGTTTACATGCATAATCCGGTAATGCCATACGGTAGAAAATCCACTCGCTCGTTCTCCGCGGTAAACAGAAACTACTGGGTTACCTCGAGAGGAAGTGGTAGAACATGTCGACCGTGTTATTCGTATGAGGTAGGAAGTCCTTACGCCGCCTTAATGAGGCTGTCCTGTTTAGAGGGGAAGGGAAAGTACCAAATATCTGATGGAGAAAATACATTCAATTACCTCATTTAACTTACTTTCACCAATTTGAATGTGTTTTCCTGTTCTTTTCCCAGGAGATTTCCACAATAATTCAAGACCTGAAGAGAGTGGAAAGACAACTGCTTGGTATGGCATCTGCTTAACTTAACACTTCTGCAAGGAAAAGTACAAGAATCCACGGCTTGTAGGCCCCACAATTTTTTGTCAGTCAGCAATCAATGGTGCGCTTTGGTTTACATGTAGAGGGTGGAGCTAGACACGCTGCTGTCCATTGATTGGTGGACAGAGAATTATGGCAAAATGGACTGCACTACTTGGCAGTAGAAGCAAAGCGTGATTACAAGAGAAACATGGCATCAACTACTGTATAGGAAGTTAAGCGACATAAAAGCAGACCTGTGCTACGGTACAACCCCTCTAGGCAGCATTTTTACTTAAGGAAAGGATATTATTATTGGATATTATAAGGATATTTAGGTTGAATATCAATACTGTATACTATATACAGCACAGGCAGAAAGTTTGTGTTCTTAATTTTCATGACTGTTTACATTGTAGGTTCTCACCGGAGGCTCCAAAACTGTGAATGAGCACATGTGGAATTATGTACTCAACAAAAAACTTGATTTCATGAGCTCACGTACCACAATGGCCAGTGTAAGCTGGCCCGCTTAGCTTAGTTTAGCAGAGCATGCTAAAGCGGCTGCACGTGTGCCACTCAGGCTGGCCTTGTTAATGTAACTGAGCCTTTTAAGGCGCCCACCGACCGCTTGGCTGCAAGAAGCACCAAGCTACCTCGCTCACTTAGCCATAAAATACATTTTTAACACCCACCAAACTTCCAACCTTCAATATAAGGCGCACATCCTGTCTAATAGTGGTAATAAAATAAGTGTGCCCAGTAATTGAGGATTTTGTAGCAATAAAAAGTAGTGCTGTATTGCATTAGTAAATGTAAAGATTTTTGCAATGGCACTGATCCGACTTGCATCTAAACTCGACTTATGCCACAGTCTAGGAACGGAACCCGTTTGATGTGTTGTCAGAGTGTTATCTAATAAGAGACGACTCAAGCCCATTCATCCTGTGTGTCAGATCCCATTTGGAAGAATATTAAATCCAATTTGTTTTGCACTCACAGTCATTGATATGATGGTGGACCCAGATGGTACTCTGGACGCCCTGACCAGCTTGGGCCTAACCAGCCCTTTGACTGACCAGAAGAGTCCCGCAGCTCTGCAAGCAGAATCGGTTCTTTCCACTGGTGCGGAAGCTTCCTCCATTGCACTCTCCGACGCGAAGCACGAAGGGGCTCCCAGCGAACCTCAAGGACTGTCAGAGGGTTCCCACCAGACCTCTGGATAATTAACAAACCTTTTAAAGCATCTGATTAATGCACTCTTTATATTGGAGACCCCCTGGGGCCCTGGAAATAAGCGTCATTTTTGGACTGCGGGTATTTTGATTTTGATTGAGGAAAAGTAAAGTCACAGGACGAAAAACGAGAATTTTCTCGATCGGTATGCATTTCCAACTTGGCTAAGTACAAATTCATCTTTTTGCACTACGTTATTACCCAAAGTCTTGTATGTATGTGATTTATGAATGCGTGTTTGCCTACTTGTCATTGAAATGCTAATGAATCGTTACTGTAACACAGAAAATGCAAAGGTGTCAAAAATCTGCTCATTTGTAAATACATAACATAAATTGTTGGCATTCCCAAGTACCGTCTCAGTGATTTTCAGAACCTAATTTGCTGTTAAATAAAATATTTACCTTTTGTTTCTTACAGTCAAATCCCCAAAATCCAACATGCCTTGTCGTTGTGAAAATCTTCCTTTGCAACCTTTGTGTGAATAAGTCAGATGTAGCTTCTCGGAAGGTTTTCCTCTTCTTCATAAGTTCTGTCACAAGTGCCCTGGATGCGGCAATGGTTACAAAAATCTCACAACCGCATACTTTTGAAGATGGTCAAAGGGTCCTAAAACCGTTTGCACATTTTGATGCTGGTGTCTTTGATATCCGACAGACCGGGACACGCCCCACACGATGTTCTTTTATGGTGGTCTTTTAACCAAAAAAGTATGCAGAGCTGCAGTCTGCAGGGAGAAGTCTGCCAGAGTATTTTCTACTGTTGTGTTTGAGCCAGCATAGACAGGGTCTACCTCCGAGTCCTGCAAAGGAGGGATGGACGGTGTATCATCATACTAATGTTTACACATGAATGTAACCAGAGTACAATTTAGCCAAACAAATTTACTAAAGATGACTAACGGCATTTTGCGATCAGCACTTAGAGAAGTTTTTATTTGGATGGTTTGTACAGTTCCTTTTCTTTGAAGTGCTTTTGTTATAATTGTATAATTGTTGATCTGTTGTCGTTCACAATACCTGTGTATTGTTTGCCTTGTTTCCAATAAAATGCATGATAATCATATTTTTACTTGAATGTGGAACATGCAATTTTTCTCTTTTCTGTGCACGATAAAGACCAAAAACGAGTTAGCATGAGGGATCATGGGAAATATTGTATAATGTAATATTTACTATATGTTCCATAAACCCAGCTTCGCCAAGGTCACCGCTTTCGGCTGCAACCCATCTTTGCCTCTCCTAATGGATTTAGCCTGGCTCCAGATGGGGTCCCGGAGATCTGCGTCCGGGCAAGGAAAGTACAGGGCTGGGTGAACTATGGTTGACCTTTAAGAAATGTGTAATATCTCAAAAATGAAACAGCACAAACGTTCATTTTTATTGAACACAGCACAAAAGAGGACGGAAAAAATTGGACTGATTTCGCTCTGAGCATGTCGACGGCTGGATAAAATGTATTTGACCTTTAAGAAATCTGTAATATCTGAAAAACAAAAGTAGCATAAACATTCCTTTTAATTGCACAAAACAGCACAAACAAGGACGGAAATTTGACTATTCTGGTTTCACTCGGAGCCTGCCGAAGGCTGGATGAACATATGTTCACTTTTAACAAATCTGTAATATCTATAAAACAAAAGCAGCACAAACGTTCATTTTAATTGCACAAAATAGCACAAACGAGGATGGATTTTGGTTTGAGTCATAGCGTGATTAAGTAATTGCCCAAACCTTTATTTATTAATATCTAAATTTTCTCAATGAGTTTTATAAGAAAACTTACAATGATCTTGTCAACCCATCAGAAATGGCAGGAAGTCATTACTCATCATAAGTCTGACTCATGGTTTCATCTTGGATAGAAGCCTAAAATCATCCCACAGCAACTTAACACGCAAAAAGTGGGTAAGAAATATCTATCTTAACTGCTTCCCATTATGCACTGATTTGACTTTGCTTCCCAGCAATGACAGCCTTTGTCCACTCTGAGCATGTTGAGGGCTGATTAAGCAATAGCCCAAACCTTTAATTGTTAATATCTGATAAACGGAATTGAACAAAACAGCACAAACGAGGACGTAAAAAATTAGAATATTTTGGTTTAATTCAGAGCATGTCGAAGGATGGTTATGTAATAGCCTAGAACTTTAATTATTAATAACTCAAAAACGAAAGCAGCCCAAACATTAATTTTAACTGCACAAAACAGCACAAACGCAGCACAAAAGATTGAGACTAATTTGTTTCCATTCTGAGCATGTCAGGGGCTAGGTAAACTTTGGTAGACATGTAAAAGAAACTGTAATATCTCAACAACGAAAGCAGCACAAACGTTCATTTTAATTGCAAAAAACAAGACAAACGAGGGCAGAAAAAATGAGACTATTTTGTTTTAATTCAGAGCATGTCAAGGGCTGATTATGTAATGGCCCAAAACTTGAATTGTTAATATTTAAAAAACAAAAGCAGCACAGACGTTAATTTCAACTGCCCAAAACAGCACAAACGCAGCACAAAAGAATGAAACTGTTTAGGTTCCATTCTGAGGATGTCGATGATAAGTAAACTTGGGTTGACCTGTAAAAGAAACTGTAACATCTCAAAAACAAAAGCAGCACAAACATTCATTTCAATTGCACAAAACAGTACAAACGCAGCACAAACCAATGAGACTATTTGACCAAAGTTTTGGTACAGGCTCTCAGTGTCTGATGACAAAAATTCTGGCCAGCCCACTGAAGGCCCGGGTACCACATGCACGGTCCGTCACGGCCAACTGTCCTTCCTACAGGCGCCAGGGTGAGTGAACGGAATTACACACTTATTTTTCAGAATTTACACAAGTAATGTGTCTACATTTACAACCACGGTGCACACAGTACACTAAAGTCAATGCTTCCACACGGCAGCCTTTTGCAGCCATGAATTATGCAGGCTATAAAAATCTCCAATCATCCTCAGCAGGCATACGCTGAGTCTCCCTACAAGGCTTCTCTTGTGAAAATTGTGAGGTTTCCGTTTGAGAAACCGCATTTCATATTACTGTTTTTTGCGTGTACTATCTTTCATTCAGTCTCTAATTTTCTTATCTTATTAGTCCGCGCTTTGCGCAAGTAGCCTACAGCATCTCCTGTTGCATTTCCATCATGTCTAGAGAGTCCCTGGCAGAGACCAACTGCACACCCCTCCCATCCTGCCTAGAAGATCAACTAAATACAAACACACACACACACACACACAGACAGACAGACCCTCCCTAACAAGTCTGAGGGAGTGAGTAGGGGCGTTGGCCACAAACAGCACAGGGAGGGCAGCAGCCTGCAAGTCAGATGGCTGAGAGAAAGAGAAAACATCACTTGTGGCTGATTCAGCGCTAAATGACAGATGGGAGGGGGGGTGTAGACGGGAGTGACAGCATCTCGCTGTTGGGTTAGCTTGTGTCAGACTGTCTGTGGCCCTGCCCCCGGCGGAGCCACGGACTTCCAGGGCCATCAATGGAACTGTCAAACGATCCAAGGTCGAGGGGGCATGAGGAGATTCCCCCGGGACTGCTGTCTGATCTGTCCCGCGTGAAACACAGCAGCTTCAGCGCTGCCCAACAACAGGGCTACTCTGCAACCATCTTTCTGCGCCGCAAAGACAAATTGGAGAAGGTAAGGCGACGCCTCAAACTTAATGACCAAATGTTTATGGGTTTTTTTTTCCCTGAAGGGGCTTGTTGTTTTTTCGAATTGCATGGTGGGTGGTCATCAACACACTATCCCAAGGTTGTGAAATGATTGAAAACCGTCTATTCCGTGTATAAAAACCACATGGAGTCAGGTTTACATTTACACTTAACGTCTGACCCTCTGCTGCCTCAGGTGAGTATTGCTCACCACTGTCATCATTACGACACCATGCAAAATTACTTTTTATTTGGTTAGTTTATGAGCAATGGGCGGCTGCATTTTCTCTGCATGTTATGAATAAGTATAGAATTAGTTTTACATCAAATCATCATTTTTTTAACTTGCAGGTTCATTGCGCAGTAGTTAAATCATTTTTTTAAAGTGGGCTGACAATGTCCCCTGGGCCGCACTTTGGACACCCCTGGTTTTTGGTGTGTGTTTTTAGGAAGGTGCAAGTGCAACAGTAAGACTTTGAACACGATGATGGATATTTGATTTTTATTACAGTCCCTTAAATGAACTGTAGAGTTAATAGTAGCAAAGAGCAAATATGTTCCGTCCAAACAGCGAAAAAGAGCTGAAAAAGGTTGAAATTTGGACCCAATCAGTCGGACTAAACTCAGCCAAATTTTCCATTTATATTTTTAGGCTAAATCAAGGCAATGACGGATCGAGCAAACTTAACCCAAAAAACAAAGTCCAAATGACATTGTTGGGTGGTCCAGCTCTGCAGAACAATGGCAGCATATTGCTGCGTTCAAAACCAGGTGCACCACGCCTCGAAGTCTGGGCCAGGAGGCGAGGTTTTTTATGGAAAAGGTCCACCGGGTCCAAGTCTGCACATCGCCAACACCTGTATACTTGCCTATACTGTCGCCCAAACACTCCAATTTACAGTGATGTGAAGAAATGTTTGCCTCCTTCCCGATTTCTTAGTTTTTGCATGTTTGTCACACATGATAATCAAATACTTTTAAATATCAAGTCAATGACAACACAACTGAACAAAAAATGTAGTTTTTGAATGGAACTTTGTATTCGGCCACACTTAGCAGCAAGAACTGCAATCAAGTGTTTGCCATAACTTGCAATGAGTCTCTTACAGCGCTGTGGAGGAATTCGTCTTTGCAGAATTGTTGTCATTCAGTCACAATGGAGGCCTTTCCAGCATGAAGCCCCTTTTTTAAGATCATGCCACAGCATCTCAATAGTATTTAGGTCAGGACTTTGACTAGGCCACTCCAAAGTCCTCATTTTGTTTTTCTTCAGCCTTTCAGAGGTGGACTTGCTTGGTGTGTTTTGGATCATTGTCCTGCTGCAGAACCCAAGTTGTTTTTTAGCTTGAGGTCACCGACAGATGGCCGGATATTCTCCTTCAGGATTTTATGCTGAGCAAAAGAATTGATGGTTCCATTTATTACAGCAAGCCTTGCAGGCCCTGAAGCAGTAAAACAGCCGCATACATCACACCACCACCATATTTTACTTGGTTGGTATGATGTTTTTTTTCTGAAATTCTGTGTTACATTTACACCAGCTGTAATGGTAACACACAACTTCCATGAAGTTCACCTTTTGTCTGTCAGACCACAAAGTGCTTTTCATCTCTGGCATGCAGGCTGTTTTTGCCCAGTGTCTTCCCTATGGTGGTGTTATGAACCCTGGCAGGCCTGCAGGTTTTTTGGAAGTTGTTGCGGGGTCTTTTGTGACCTCTTAGATGAGTCGTCACTGCGCTCTTTTGGTTGGCTGGCCACTCCCGGGAAGGATCACCACTGTTCCATGTTTTCGCCATTTGTAGATCATCACTCTGACTGTGCTTTGCGGAGGTCCCAAAGCTTTAGAAATGGCTTTATAGTCTTTTCCAAACTGATGGAGCTCAAACACTTTTCATTCCGGTGGCAGAAAACAAGGGCAACTTTTGTTGTTGACGATCGTTCGCCAGTCATACCGGGCAACAAAAACAACAACTACGGCGTCAATACATCCATCCATCCATTTTCCACCGCTTATCCGGGTCCGGATCGCGGGGGCAGCAGCTTCAGGTGGGAAGTCTGGACTTCCCGGTCCCCAGCGACCTCTTCCAGCTCCATCGGGAGGACACCAAGGCGTTCCCAGGCCAGCTGTGATACATAGTCCCTCCAGCGTGTCCTAGGTCTTCCCAGGGGCCTTCTCCCAACTGGGCATGCCCGAAACACCTCACCAGGGAGGCGCCAATACAGGCGCCCGGGCGCCAATACAGTGCTAATATTTGAGCGCTTGTGGTTTCTGACTAACTGCTTGCTGGGGCTGTCTGTGCGGCAGCATTTGGTTACAAGTTAGGATTGGGATGTCTGAGGAAAAACTGGTATGTTTAGGAACAGATACAGTACATATTTAAATTTTAACATTCCCGCCCCCAGAGAGTCAACAAAGAAGAAAATGAAACCTTTGCAGATTTCAGGAAGTAACAAAAAATAACAAAGATTGGCAAAACACAAAACTAATAGTAGGTTGCTAAGCTCTTAGCAGGATAACTAGTATTACTCATTCAGCATGACTGAATATAGTCTCTCTTAATTCGCTTCCGGTGTGAAAATATCACAACTACTTTCTTGTCTCTCTGCTCAGCTACATTTTCCAAAAGCTATTCATATTAAGCATAATGCATCAAATGCGTGTCCTTACCCTCCCTCGGTGGGCATAAACATTTATGGCTACCGTCAATAAATTACCTCTTTATAACTGTGATTCAGCTAAAAATGTAACCGGGTGCTGGGTTGGTTTTGAGGGGGAAAAAAAAGTAGCACTGCGCTGTGTCCAGACACCGACCGTGCTTTTTTTCAAGTAGACGGGAAGGATCTTTTTTTTTTACCGCCAGATCCCAATCAGCAGCTTTTGGCATGTGGCCCAGCTGTATTCCGTCATGGCGTTGTGCCCAGTCAGTCTTCACTTAGCAAATATCACCCTGAGTTTGATGCTGGAGTAACAAGGAAAACCAAAAAAACATCCTGAGCATGCTCTGCAACCTGCCGCTGAGCCTCTGGTGTGAAGGTGAGACACCCGCAGGGAAACGTCCTTCATTGCATACACTAAGGTGCTTTTGGATGACAGGAAGTGTAATAGTAGGTGTAAGAGTTATCTTGAGTCATCATATCAGAATAAAATGATATGTTTTTGTAGTAACAAATACCTCATATTGTAGTACACTTTGCAGGAATAAATGACAGTGCAAAGTGACTAACCAGATGAATCCCTATTATTAGAATATTTTTATTGCTACGTGGCAAACAAGTTACCAGTAGGTGCAGTAGATTCTCAGAAAACAAGCAAGCCACGGCATTCATGATATGCACGCTCTTAAGGCTGTGCAATTGGGCAACTAGTTGAAAGGGGTGTGTTCCAATAATAGCAGTGTCTGCCATTGGCTTTACAAACTCAAAACTATTTTTTACAAACGTTTTTCTACGATTTGGCAATCCTGCGAATGACTAAACTAATATTTAGTTTTTTATAAGTGCTTCACATCTGTGTGGCATGGACTCAACCAACTTGTGGCACCTTTCAGCTGTTATTCCGCTCCAACATTATTTAACAACATTCCACAATTCAAGAACATTTCTTGGTTTTGCTTCAGCATTTTTGATGTCATCCCACAAGTTCCCCATTGGATCAAGATCCGGGGATTGGGTGGGCCACTCCATAACCAAGATGGAACCAAGATGTTGCTGGTTTACTGGTGTGTTTGGGATCGTTGTCTTGTTGAAACAGCCATTTCAAGGGCATGTCCTCTTCAGCATAAGGCAACATGACCTCTTCAAGTATTGTGACATATGCAAACTGATCCATGATCTCTGCTATGGGATAAATAATTCCAACACCATAGTAGGAGAAACATGCCCATATCATGATGTGCTTCACTGTCTTCATTGTGTACTGTGGCTTGAATTCTGATTTTGGGTGTCGTCTCACAAACTGTCTGAGGCCCTTGGACCAAAGAATAACAATTTTACTCTCATCAGTCCACAAAATGTTCCTCCATTCCTTTTTAGCCAGTTGATGTGTTCTTTGGCAAATTGTAACCTCTTCTGCACATGCCTTTTTTTAAACACACGGACTTTGTTTTCTGAGAATCTACTGCACCTATTGGTAACATGTTTGCCATGCAGCAATAAAAAAAAATTAATAACAGTACTTAATCTGGTTAGTTGCATTGGACTGCTATTATTTTGAACACTACTGTATTTGAATACACCTGTGTGATCAGTACGCATTTTGAAAAAGTTATCAATGTTCCATCAACCCAGCCATCAAAAATCAGTTGAAGAGATGTTGAAAAACCATCATTACCATATGCTGAAACATTTAAATTTGGTCAAAAAGTGAAAGTTAAAAGGACGTGTCCATAAACGCATCCCTTTCCTGTCTTAACTGGGTTAAAAAGCGTCTAATTTTGGGCTATGTCCTGTGTAAAAATAGAATTAAACCTCAACGGATGCAGTTTGAAGAGAAGTCACATCCCAAGTGACTCAGACCTTTCTAGCGCCTCTCACTCCCCTTGTGCTCTCTCACCAAGAAAATGACACCCATTAAGCAGCCCAAACATTCATGGCATCTTTCTTTGCTGTGACATTGTTTTTGTTCCTTGTCGTCTCATTTCGCATCGATTTGGTACCGCTTTGCAATAAATATGATGGCACAGATTAAGGGTTCATATCTGCTTTATACTGTGGATGGTTTTTTTGTTTGTTACCATTTTTAGACCTACAAATTGATATATATATACATATAAAGTGGTGTTAAAAAGTTATTTTAGCCTAAAGCTAATAACTAGTTGGGCCACCCTTAACAGCAACAACTGCAATCAACCGTTGCAATCAACAAATTGCAATGAGTCTCTACAGTGCTTTGCAGAATTGTTGTCATTCAGTCACAATGGAGGCTTTTCCAGCATGAAGCCTTTTTAGGGTCATGCCTCAGCATCTCAATAGGATTCAGGTCAGGACTTTGACTAGGCCACTTCAAAGTCTACATTTGGTTTTGCTTCAGCCATTCAGAGGTGAACTTCTAGGTGTGTTTTAGATCATTGTCCTGCTGCAGAACCCAAGCTGATTTTAGCTTGAGGTCACCAAAAGATGACCGGATATTTTCCTTCAAGATTTTTTGGTGGACACCAGACGTCATGACTCCATTTATCACAGCAAGTCTTCCAAGTCCTGAAGCATCAAAACAGCCCCCAGACCATCACACTGCCAAACTTCTGTCTCATTAGACCACAGAGTATTATCCCATCCCAAGGGATGTTTTCTGGCAAAATTGAGACAATTCTTAATGTTCTTTTTGTTCAGCAGTGGTTTTTGTCTTGGAACTTTGCCATGAAGGCTTTTTTTGACTTTCCCATGGTGGAGTCATGAAGACTGACCATGACTAGGACAGGTGAGACCTAAAGTTCTTTGGATGTTGTTGTGGGGTCTTTTGTGACCTCTTGGATGAGTGGTCATTGCGCTCTTGAGGTCATTTTGGTTGGCTGGTCACTCCTCTCACTGTGTTTTGCCTTTATAACCTTTTCCATACTGATAGATCTCAATTAATGACAGTTATTGGATGTTTTCTTTCTCCCTTAATAATAACAAATAAAAAGTTTACATTAAAAATTACCTACAGTGTTCACTTGTGCTGTCATTGACTAATATTTAAATTAATTTTGATGATCTGAAACATTTTGTGACAAACATGCAAAAAAAAACTCAAGAGGGGGGCAAACACTTTACTGTACTAAGTACCTAATGTATTTTCTAACATATAAAAAAGGCTGTTTTTTTCCCACAAAAGCATCTAATTCACTTGAAGTTGGTCATCATTTACAAATGTGTGAAAATGCAGGTAAAATGTAGCGCATACATGTACACAGTTTTTACATATTTATGCTTCATTAATAATGTTATTGTCAAGCGTTGATATTTAGCTCTTTGTTCAGTGGTCCTTGAACACACCATCGTTGTGTGCAATAAGCATCATTCATCAGTAGTGAGTACTTCCACATTTAAACCTGGCTTGTGTCGCGATTGAACAGCAATTGAAGGTTTCGGAATGTAATCCTTTTTTAAAAACGCAGGTCTGAAATCGGACTAGAACTAGAACATCAAGCTGGCGGGAGTGTTTGGAGGGGGACGGAACAAGATGTGTGTCGCTAAATGGACATTTTTATAGGTGTATTAATGAGTGGGGGTTTTTTGACATTCACTGGTGGTCCCGGCCAATACAATAGAATTTTGTTTATCATTTGGAGGAACTGGCCAAAGTTACAATAAAGTAAAAACTGAACCATCGTCGACCATCCCTGCAAGCCAGCTTGCTGTATGTCCTTTTCTGCTATTAGGCATCGCT
Source organism: Oostethus manadensis (assembly GCA_024372805.1). Lineage (NCBI taxonomy): Eukaryota > Metazoa > Chordata > Actinopteri > Syngnathiformes > Syngnathidae > Oostethus > Oostethus manadensis. Next base: position 1,696,001 of record QODF01000098.1, on the reverse strand, counting down.
ATGGATTGAGGTAAATAAAAGAGAGAAAGTGTTCCTATGTTTTGTGTCGCTCTACTGAGGCTTTTTCATGAGTTTTGAAGAGATCGGGGACATGATGCGGCAGTAAAACCCAAATGATGGCACTTTTATTGGGAATCCTTCTCAAAAGGTACATCTTTAAAGTGATTTAAAGCAGACAGTATTGCGTGGTTAAAGTAGGGGGAGCATTTGTTTCAGTGGCAGTTGCTCTAAGACTGCAAGGGAAATCTATCTTCCCCTGAAATCCCCCCCAAAAAAGGTGGTGAAATATGTACATTTATGTACATTGTGGGTACATTTCATTAACTTCGATGGAAAAGCGTAGAGTGGGTTGTTCCACTGCGCGAAACTGGATGGTCATTGGATAAATGCAGGGCTTTGTCACGCTTATCGGGCGCTGAGCGTCTCTGGGGGTCTATTGGGCAGTGGGCTGGACCCTCGGCTTCTGCATGATAATTGGATTATCTATCTAAGGCTGAATCCGTTTTTAATTCACAGTGAAATGAGCGAACCAGCAATCTAGAGGTATAAACCTTCACCCGTAGCATTTTCCATCCATCCATCCATCCATTTGCTGTGCCGCTTATCCTCACTAGAGTGTCGGGGGTACGCTGGAGCCTATCATAGCTGACTTTGGGCGAGAGGCGGGTTACACCCTGGACTGGTCACCAGTCAATCGCAGAGCACCGTAGCCTTTTCTACGTTTTTAATTCCGTTGTTCTGAACTGATCCGGAGACTTTACCAAACCCCAGCCACTTTGTTTTTGTTAAAAACGACTACTTCTGTCCCTCTGCGTTCTTTTTCCCCAACGAGCAGCAGACGCTTAGTCGGTGCAAAAGGGTCAAAGATCATTGAAAATGAAATGGAACGGGGGGTAGCATGTCCATATAAATAAATAAACATACTTGTGATGTACGTTGTATTTATGAATAACAAGCAGCCACCACTTATTTCTACGTCTGTGTCCCATCACGTCGATTTCAGCACTTTGGGGCGCGCGTGTTGCTAGTGGTATATTAATGTATGATTCTCTCCAAGAGTACTTTATGTACAATTTTGACATACAGTAACTACACGACTTTAAAAAAGAAGGTATGGAAGGGAGGGAGAGGGGTCTGCTGGGATTCGCAACAGCGGCTTTGCATTGGTGCTTTCAACAAGGGGCGGGGGGGGTGATCCGTCTCCATCTCACCAACGGCTTCTGTTGTGTCACTGTGAAGCTGCACACATGCACACACACCTCGAGCTGCAGGTAACATCGGGACATTGGGTGCACACGCACGCGTGCATGCGTGAGGACGGTGACGCGTCTGCATGCTGAAGCTTCAAAGTAGGAGGAGAAGAGCGGACTGGTGAAGATTATGCAAATGAGATTCTGTCACAGAAGTTTGAAGCAGTGCATCTCTCATGGCGGGACCGACCACACCGGAACCCGTAAAGGTGATGTGCCGCCATGCTTTCACATGCTTCACTGTGCATGCATTTATTATATATATATATATATATATATATATGCATATATATGCAACATCCAAACTCCATCACATTATTGTTTCATGTATGAACTCATTAGGTTGATGTCAATAAATTGTGTTTGTATATGCCATATGTTTTTATGTTTAACCAAATCAATCACGCAACTCACATGGTTTCTTTTCTCCCGTAATTTCCATAAATGATTTCTTTGGTGAGGTGAGTTTTAGATGAATCAGCACAAAAATTGCCTTTACACAATCCCGGGGCGCAATGGGTTTTTATATCCAAGCAGTAATGTGCATATCCGCAAGTCAGGTTTGCCTCAGGTTAGACTAATGAAGACCTCAGGGTCTCCGTGGATATGAGAGGAGAGCACAATACATTGTGCTGCACCAGCCTTATTAGCCGAGATGGAAGACAGGGCAGATCAGAGATGGGGCTAACAAACGTTGCCGTAATACTGTATCATGTAAGCTTTGGTGGTGGGTAACGTTATTTTTAGGGCTGCCAATCAATTCAATTATTTTATTGCGATTAATCACATTTTTTCCATAATTAACTCCCAATTTATCGCACTTAATCGTTGTTAATCGGAGATAGAAATAAGGTTATATATATAATAAGTAAGAATGTAAATCTCTTTGTGGTAAATTATTCGATACGCAACACTTTTTACATCTAGTTTTACATTTTGGAAATACGGGTATATAGTTTTACACAATACATAATAAATTAGATTAAATTAGGCGTACGCACGTTGAAAATCTTCCCCAATGACCAGCTAGTGTGCTGCTAATGCTATTTACAAACATTCTCGTTTTTAGCTATGCTCACATTAACACGAGCCCCCAAATAGCTGTCCTCGGCTATGCCTGACAATATACAGCAGCTCGTAACCCAAATTTTCAAAGCAAAAAATCAAAATCAAAATATCTCTTTGGGTCCATTTTTGCTCAGTATTTGTTTCTGGTTGTGGTTCCACAACTACACACATTCATTGCTTGTCCAAAAAATAGTGTTCATTTAAACATGTTAACTTTGACAGCCCTAAATTACCTAATATTAATGGGGGTGTCTTAGAATAGTCGAGGGTTGGGTTTGGAGGAGCCTGATTAGACTATAAGAATATGAATTTTAAGGCATGAAGTTAGGCTGCTGAGAACCTTGGAAAGTTTTTCAAGCTTTTCGGATGTGAGTTGACCGCGACCGTGTTCGGGTTTTGCTCCTCTTCCTTTGAGGGTCACTGAATTAGTTCTGTGGTTGCACACCGGCCATGTTTATTTGTTTATTTGAGGGTTTTAGCTTGTTTCTTTGAAGTGCAAAAAGTCGCAATGAGATGTGTTGAACAAGATCGCCATTAGTTTTGTTTTTTTCAAAATCAAAACAAATCAGATTAGATTATTTTACTTGAAAACAGCCCTAAATATTTGTGTAATTAGTTTTTTCATAGACACTACAACAAATTAAATGACAACATTTACACGTTATTAAGATATCCATGTAAACAAGTAAAAAATTGCGATCCTTAACTACCATAAATTCCAGCAAATAAACCGCTACTTTTTTCTTAAACTTTGAACTAATTTATAACCATTTTCTAATTTTGTGACATCTCGTGTACTTTACTATAGTTGAAATACTGTGCTGCTCACATATTAGTGAGGAAGTGATAGCTCTTTCTTTGGGAGGAGCCAATCATGAGCTACAAGGGACCTCATGACAAGCTTGTCTACCCACCGGAAATCACAGGAGGTCATTACTTAACATAACAGTCTGACTCCCAGCGTTATCTAAGATCAAATGCCAAAGTCATCACACAGCAACTTAACACACTTAACGATTACCAATACAAGTGTAGAATTTAAAAAAAATATCTTAACTGCTTCTCATCATGCATTGCTTCCCATGTGAATGTGCTCTTAGATTTCCTAGGAATGACCTCCGGGATTGGCCAATGGGTTGACAAGCTCGTTGTGAGTTTTCTTCTAGCTCATCATTGGCGGAGGCCAAATCAAGTGCTACCTACACGTTCCTCGAGGACTTGTGCGCGCCACACTATGCCCTTTTATGACGTGAACATGTGTGGCTTGTAGTCCGGTGCGAATTTTTTTGTGAACAAACCCGTTTTTGTCTCCATATTTATTGGGTTTGGTTTAAACACCGGATATTACGGTAAAAAAAAAAAAAAACAGCCTTGAATTACAACTTCATGTTGTGAAGTTACATTTACAATTTACTGTTCAGGAGGCTTATGCATAGGGGGGGACCAGAATTTAAGAATGCCAGCGAGTGTGTAACAGACCATGTTAACTGCCCGCAAAACCAACAATGTCACATCGGGCAGGGAAAGCAATGAACAAAAAACTGTCTGCTGATGTACGTAAAGAACAAAACATCCCTGTTAATATTACAGGAGATTGGCCCGCTCCAGCCTGGACCAGAGGTGATAAAATCCCCTTCTTTTGGGACATGCTTGAAGAACAAAAATGTAATCAACCCGAGGCTTACGTTATCCTTACATTTGCGATTGGTTCCCGTCATGGAAGACTGAGGGTCATTTTTTCTTTTTCGGTTGCCATGTTACTGTGCAAAGACAGCGAGAGTCGTTTATTGATCACAAAGCTGCCTTGCTTTCTCAGCTGAATCAATAGAGGAAATTAACCTTAATGGCATCATTACTTTCCTTCCCCAAAGCCCTAAAATAAATTGCCGTTCTTTTTTATGTTGACGTTGTTTCCTGGCGTGATGCATTGTGTCCAATTTATGTTGTTGTGTTCGCGTGTCTCTCGCCTGTCAGACGCAGCAGAAGTGCATCGCCATCTTTGCCCTGCTGTGCTGCTTTGCTGTGCTTTTGGTGCTGATCTTCTCGTCGGTGGACATTTGGGGGGATAGCGAGGACGGAATCACGGAGGAGAACTGCCGCACCGACTGTCGGTGAGATGTTTCACACAAGGGAACCGTGAAACTAAGAAGAAGGCGGTTGGTTTGGTTAATGACCCGTTGAGGATCAGTTACAGGTGGTCCTTGGGTTACAAACGATTTTGGTTCCTAGATTGTGATGTAAGTCGAGGTTTGGTGTCAGATCACTCTTCTACCTGAATTCACTCGCACAGTACACGGGACACACGGGGGCATGTCATATACAATAATGAAAAGATTAAATTAGGGCTGTCGAATGATTACAATTGTAATTAGATTAATCACAGTTTTCAAATTAATTAATCATGATTTATCACATTTTGCAAGTGTGAAATATGTAAATTTGTACTGGATTTTATTGAAAGAAATATACCAACCAGGACAGGATGTGTATTAACAGCTCCCAATGAACTGAAAACTTAATCAAGCTAAAAGACAGCACACATGACAGAAAATCTGTTTACCTAACACTAGCTTTCAATAGCAGCGCAATTGAATCACACTTTAACAGTGTTATTATGAGCAATGAGGGGTTGCATTCAAAGACACCACCTAATTTACAGTGAATTCACGTTTTGAGTTTATTTTCTGGGATTTCCAAGCTAAAAAGTGAGTGATACGAATATCCACTTATTTGTTTATTTAGACTACATATTGTGGTGTTCAATTCCAAGGCAGAACAGAGTAGAGACGTGTTTGTGAATTGTAGAAACATATATGCTGTTGCCATTGCACTGCTGTTGATGTGTTTAAGGTCAGAATAAAGTTAAAAAAATGCTGGAAATGCATTAATTACACTAAACATTTATCATTAATGAACTAAATTATTCACCCACTGTTTTTGACAGCCCTAGATAAAATACAATTCCATTCCATTCAATTTTATTCCACTTATCCGAGTCCGGGTCGGAAGGTATGTCAATGGGATTGAGAAGGGCCTCAAAGTATTCCTTCCACCGACCAACTATATCCTCAGTCAAGGTCAGCAAGCCCCCGTCTGCACTGTAAACAGTGTGAACTGGGGCTGCTTCCCCTTTCTGAGGTGTCGGACGGTTTGCCAGAACCTCTTCGAGGCCGACCAAAAGTCGTGCTTTATTGCCTCACCGAACTCCTCCCACACCCGAGTTTTTGCCTCGACCACCGCCAAAGCCGCGTGCCGCTTGGCCTGCCGGTACCTGTCACCTACTTTGGGAGTCCCGACATCCATGCTTAATAGGACTCCTTCTTCAGCTTGACAGCAGCCCTAACCCCCGGTGTCCACCATCGGGTTCTGGGCTTGCCGCCACGACTTGCACCGACCACCTTGTGGCCGCAACTACAACTGGATGCCTCAGCAATGGAGGCACGGAATACGGCCCATTCAGACTCAATATCCCGGTCCTCCGCTGAGATGCAGGAGAACCTCTGCCGGGGATGAGAGTTGAAGACTCGACAAACGGGAGACTCTGCCAGACGTTCCCAGCACACCCTCACTACGCGTTTGGGTCTACCAGGTCTGTCCGGCATCCTTCCCCGCCATCTAATCCAGGTCATCACCAGGTGGTGGTCAGTTGACAGCTCCGCCCCTCTTCACCTGCGTGTCCAGAACATGCGGACGCAGGTCTGATGATACAACCACGATGTCACCTGCGACCTAGGGTGTCCTGGTGCCAAGTGCACTTATGGACATCCTTATGTTCGAAGATGGTGTTTGTTATGGACAAAGTCCAGCAACAACACACCACACGGGTTCAGATCAGGGAGGCCCTTCCTCCAAACCCTCCCCCTCCAAGTCATACTGTCATTGCAAATGTGGGCGTTGAAGTCTCCCAGTAGAACTATGGAGTCACCAGCTGGGGTGCTCTCCAGAACACCTCTGATAGACTCCAAGAAGGCTGGGTACTCTGAACTGCCGTTCGGCACATAGGCACAAACCACAGTCAGGACCCTTTCCCCAGCCC
>QODF01000098.1:1667659-1689530 GCA_024372805.1 Oostethus manadensis | reverse complement strand
CCAGCTCGCCCCCTCTCCCCTGCAGCAACTCCAGAGAAGAACAAGGTCCAGCCCCTCTCAAGGAATTTGGTTCTAGAGCCCAAACTGTAGGTTGAGGTGAGTCCGACTATATCTAGTCGGAATGTCTTTGCCTCTTCCACTAGCTCGGGGTCCTTCCTCACCAGAGAAGTGACATTCCATGTCCCAAGAACCAGATTTGGCCGCCGAAGACCAGGTCGCCCGGAAACCCGCCCTCGACAACTGCCCAAATCCCAATGCACCAGACCCTTATGCTTGCCCCTGCAGGTGGTGGGTCTGCAGGGGGGAGTTCCTGTGTTCCTGATCCGGGCTAGGCCCGGCCAGGCCCCACGGGTGAAGGCCTGGCAACCAGGCGCTCGCCTGCGAGCCCCTCCCCCAGGCCTGGCTCCAGGGTGAGGCCCCGGTGTCCCACGTCCGGGCGAGGTGGGGTCACTCCTCTTGGTATTTTTCATCAGGGTCTTCTGAATCACTCTTAGTCTGGCCCATCATCTCGAACCTGTTTTCCATGGGAAACCCTACCAGGGGCTTAAAGCCCCCGACAACATAGCTCCTAGGATCACTAGAGCACTCAAACCCCTCCACCACAATAAGAGGGTGATTCACGGAGAGGATAAAATACAATAATTAAGTGAAACTGTAAAGACATTAACGACACCAGTGCCTGACCTTTCTCCCTATGTCTTAATGGGGGAGGAAGTAGAAGAGGCAGGAGACAGAAAAAAAAAATCATTAAGCCTTTTCCTGAGTCAACATAAGGCTCACTAGGACATTGATTATGGTCTTCCAGTCATCAATAAGACCAGTGTGTTGCTAGGTTATTAGTAGGCCTGTCAGAATAATACATTTGGCTGGGCAATAACTGTCCTACAAATTTTTTCGAGATTATTTTGAGACCATTTTCTTTTCGTTAATGTTAATGATAACATATGGCAAAATAATGCGAGTACACCGTCTCAAAAGCAATAAACTTAAATTTATCAAGAGTATTTAAAGGAGAACTGCACACAGAGTTTCGGCCACAATCCACAATCATTATGTGAGGCATGAACACTTACATATTTCCCTTTTCTGTGCGTTCTAAAACCAAAAAATATGTTACCATGGGCTATCAGTGGTGCAAAATTCTAAAAAAATGCACTTTTCCTTTAACATTGTACTTGAAATGTCAAGAGCTTTTAAACAAAAAAGACACACAAAAAACATAATTAAAAAATAAAATGGACTCGCAGTCTCTTTTAGAAAAGATTGCACTTGAATAAAAATCACAATCACAACCAAAAACAATAAAAAATAGACCCTGTCTTTTTCAAGGGAAAACGCTTCAATAAAAAGCATACTACAATAAAGAAATTTTAAAAAATGAAGTATCAAGTCTCTGTAAACAAAAAACAAAGTGTTCCTCAATGCTTTGTTACCCGATGCTGTATGGCATCCCCACACAGTCACACGGAGTCTGCCACTCTTTAATGACTTTATACTGACCTGAACACATCAACAGCAGTGCAATTCCAAAACCATATACTAATGTTTATAATATTAGTTTATAGTCTATGTTTATAGTATATGTTTATTCATTCATTCATTTTCTATACCCCTTATCCTCATTAGGTTCACGGGGATGCTGGAGCCTATCCCAGCAGATTTTGGGCGAGAGGCGGGGTACACCCTGGACTGGTCGCCAGTCAATCACAGGCCACATATAGACAAACAAACATTCACACTCACATTCATACTCTAATGGACAATTTAGGGTCGCCAATTAACCTAACATGCATGTTTTTGGAATGTGGGAGGAAACCGGAGTACCCGGAGAAAACCCACACACGCACGGGGAGAACATGCAAACTCCCCACAGAGATGCCCAACGGAGATTTGAACCCAGGTCTTCCAGATCTCCTGACTGTGTGGCCAATGTGCTAACCACTAGTATATGTTTATAATATTTCCAATTCACAAACAAACACATCACTAGTCTGTTCATCTTGGAAACGACAATTCCTCATTCTCATTACAAGAATACTTGATGCATTCAGGGACACTTAGCAAAAACGGCTTTATGATGTGTGTGTGCAAATAAACAGGAAGATATAGAAAAGTAGATATTGTTATCACTCATTTTGTAACTCTTAAGTTGGACGTGCAATTTGCTACGTTTAAGTTGGAAAAGTCCCCAAAATACACTGAAAACAAGTCAATGTACTTTTATTTTTACATGACGTCTTTGAACGCAACCCCCCATGCCTCATAATAACAAGACTTGGACAAAAGTGATTCAAATATTCTGCTGCTATCAAAGAGACTAGCGTTAGATAAATTGATTTTTATATTTGTGTGGTATATTTTACCTTGACTGACATATTCAGTTTATTTGGAAAAACATAAAAAATTGTAATCCTGTCCTGTCATTTATCTATATTAATTTAATACAGTAAAAATCTCAGAGGCAATTGCGAATGGTTATTAATTGTGATTAATTAATTTAAAAACTGTGATTAATCTGACTCAAATTATTAATCTAATTGAATTTGACAGCCCTACTTCAATGTAGGTGTGACATCATTTTTCTTGCACTGCACGTGCTGTAACCAGCTCTTGAGTGTTTATTGACCAAAATTATATGAATTTATGGGAGCGTGTTCATATCCACGGAACGCCATAACCGGTTGGCCACCTGTATTTGTTCGTTTCAGCATTGTCCTCATGGAGACCATCCCGGCAGATCTTAACCAGCACATGGGACCCCACCTCCCACTCTCAGATGGCTTTCACACCCTGCTGGACCAAGCAAAGCACTCGGTCCATGTGGTGTCACCGGTCTGGAACTTGAGGCCCTGGGACCCGGAAAGTATGCCGAGCTCAGCCAGACAGGTACAAGTAGAGTCTAAATGGATCCAGTAGGGCATGTGTCCACTTGCATTCTCTGTTGCCAACTTGTCGGTAAGAAAAGCAGCTATTGGCTGTCCTAGAAATCCCTAGCAATACCGGAAAACTCCCCAACAACGCCAGAAAAAGGGTGCTAGATTTGTTGCTATTCGCTTTTGAGGAACATATGCCGTCATGGGGGGTTGGAATGTCACCACATCTAGTTGGCAACAATGCTTGCATTTCCCAAGCCGTCGACACACACAAAAAGCCTCATTATTTTCTAGTAAAGATTATGTGCCACCTCTTAATGAGTTTAGACCTTTTAATACGTTACGTGTCAAAGTCTAAGTGCATGTACTGTCCACAAACACTCAACTGCAGAACATCATGTCCACAGGGTCACCGCTTATTTCAGAGATTGCTCAGTTTGAAATCTCGTGGCGTCAAGCTCAAGATTGCCAGCAGTCTGACTAACTCTGCAGAACAGACGATTCTGTCAGAACACGGTAGGTGTCTTGCAAACTATTATTATAATGTATCACTTTTCCATATATCTACTAATAGGGCCACAATGGGGGAAAAATTGGGATATTTTAAAAATAAAGTCGTAAATTTACGAGAATAAAGTTTACCAGCAACTAGGGATGGTAGGGATGGCATCCCTAGACCAGCAACTAGGGATGGTAATGATAAACTGATTTGACTGGCTACCCGGTTTGAGGCACTAATGAATCGGGTGCACCGGAAGAAGACTTCTGCATCGATACAAATCAGCCATAAATCTTTAAATTTAACAGATTGTGGATAAACGCACCGGGTATCACGAGAGACGCCTTCGGTGTCTGTCGGCGAAAGGATTGTCGGGCATGTTCTATAGTTTACCATTACTGCCGAGTTGATGGAACGTTTTAGATTAATTCCAAGAAGAGTGCGAGAGTCGCCGAAGTTTGGAACATCTTTGGATTAATTTCAAAAAGGTGCAAAACTTGACCAGCCAGACCAACAGAAGCGAGTCTGGTAACTTTTCTGCTTTGTAACTTGATTACTTTGAAATGTTGCATCTGAAGTGTTGAAAACACTTGGTGTTTTTAACAAACGCTCTTCCACGCAATAGTAATTTACTGAAGGTCCCTTGTTTGAACACCTAGCTCCCTGCACCATGAGAGCAGTCCGGGCACAGTGAGGGGGGACTACGGCTAATATCCAACGTCCAACGTGAAACTAACTTCACCACGATACACTGTGGACATGTCTGCGTGGTGTTGTTGTGTTTTCTTCTTTTTCAGGGTGGTAGGAGTCGAGCGGCAACCAGGTTTGAGACCTTGACCGCACCTACAATGTTGGAGTGTGGTGCAGAGTTAAGAACGTTACACGGCAACCGGGTCAGCCCAACCTTCTTAGCGAAGCCGATTTTATTCGACTTTCAAAATACAGCGGGTCGGCAGCCGAGATGGATCTTGAATGTTGGATCGGGACATCCCTAGTGCCGATGGGCCAAAAGATGAAGTGTTTAGTTATCAGTAACCGCTAAACTAAAATATAAATTCAGTGGATGCTTCACGCTCCTTTTTTTAACGCAGGCTGCTCTGTTTTCCCTGTGACACGTATGACACATAATCTTACAACTTTATTAGCAATATTTCGTTTTTTTCTCGTCATTTTATGACTTTATTCGCGTAATATTATGACTTTTTTCTCATAGATTTACAACTTTATTATCATATTATCGTGCCCCACCTCCAGGTGGGGTCTTGTTCACGAGTGAGGAAAAGATGGAACGCGAGATGGACAGGCGGATCGGTGCGGCGTCTGCAGTGATGCGGACTCTGCACCGGTCTGTCGTGGTGAAGAGAGAGCTGAGCCGAAAGGCAAAGCCCCTAATTTACCGGTCGATCTACGTTCCTACCCTCACCTATGGTCATGAGCTTTGGGTAGGGACCGAAAGGACAAGATCGCGGGTACAAGCAGACCTCGGATAAGCGGAAAAAAATGGATGGATGGATAAATATCATATTATTCCAATTTTTTTTCTAATAGATTTGACTATATTCTCGTAAATATACAACTTAATTCACATAATATTATGACTTTTTTCTCGTAAATTTACGACTTTATTCTTGTAATATTAAAATTTTTTCTTTAAATTTACAACTTTATTCCCGTAATATCACCACCCTTTTTTCTCGTAAATTTACGACTTTATTCCCATAATATTACAACTTTTTTCTTGGAAATGTAAGACTTTATTGTTGTGATATTATGACTTTTTTCTTGTAAATTTAAGACTTTATTACCGTAATTTTACGACTTTTTTCTTGTAAATTTACAACTTTATTCTTGTTGTTTTATGACTTTTTTCTCATAGATTTACAACTTAATTCCCGTACTGTAATATTACAACTTTTTTTCTCGTAAATGTAAGCCTTTATTCCAGTTATATTAAATTTTTTCTAAAAATTTAAGACTTTATCTCATGATATTATGACTTTTTTTTACCTAAATTTAAAACTTTATTCCCGTAATATCACAACTTTTTTCTCGTAAATGTGAGCCATTATTCTTGTAATGTTAAAACTTTTTCTTGTAAATGTAAGGAATTTGTTCTCGTAATATTACGACTTTTTCCTTGTAAATGTACGACTTTATTCTCATAAAATTGCGATTGTTTCTTGTAGGTTTATGACTTTATCCTCGTAATATTACGTTTTTTGTCTTGTAAATGTACTACTTTATTCTTTTAATATTACAACTTTTTTTCTTGTAAACTCACGACTTTATTCTCGTAGTGTTACGACTTTTTTCCCATAAATGTACAGCTTTATCCTCCTAACATTACAACTTGTCAATGTTTTATTTTTGTATATTTACTACTTTATTCTCAAACTATCAGTTATTTTTTCCAATACTGTACTTTTCACACTCCCCTGCCTATTGGTTTGTCTCTCGGTGCACAGATGCACAGGTCCACTTAGTTAACATGACAGCTTTTGCCAGAGGGGGACTCCACTCCTCGTTCTGGATCGTGGACCGGACACACTTTTATGTCGGTAGCGCTGACATGGACTGGAGGTCATTCTCCAAGGTAACAGCAGCTTTTGGCGTGTGCTGTGCTAAACGCATCAAGGTGAACTGCTCTAATTAGACACATTTGTGGCGTCTCTGAAAGGCTTGACAAGCGCAAATGCAATTGGAAGACATATATGAACAATATATAATATATGAACAAGATTAAAAAAAAAGAAAGAGAAAAAGTGTCTTGAATCAAGTTTATAATCTCACAAATTTAGCTTGTATTTAAGGTAAATCAATGAAAAATGTATATAATTCACAAAATTATTGCCCTCCCTTGTATAAAGTGTACATTTACTTGTAGTAAATTCACCATATTTTTACACACTTTTGTAAATAAATATAATCTATAATATATAATGTAATATCATATTATATATTATTTTATTTATATTGCATTCTTTTTTTTTATTAAGATTGCCCTACTAAGTTTGTTCCTATTCATCTAAACAAGAGAAGGCTCATAATTTGATTTTGAACAAATATTGTTGCGGAACAATAATCAAAATTAGGTTTTTTCAGCTTGTTATTAAAAAAAAATAACACATTTTTGTCATAAGAAATATTCTCATACATGTTATTGGCTAGGCAAGATATATTTTTGGGGGAGAAACAATTAGGAACGGTTGTTTAAATGGAAGGATTTTAGTTTCTTAAAAAGTAGTTTTTGCAGACCCAACTGTGATAAGCGATTTGTTTTTTGGGGATGGAATATTTTCATACTTAAAGCATAGAAAACCTGTTCATGGCAGGAGTGTGCAGCCCAGCCTCTGACTAGCGAGACGCCAGAGTTCTGGAGACATTTGTCCGTTTTTTTAAAAACACTTTGCCTTCCGGGTGAAATATGGTGTCCAAAGTGTGACCTGCGGGCATTTGCTGTCACTTTTTCTGACCCCGTGGCACATTTTAGACATAAAATGAGGCACAAAACTGCAAAAATTTAAAAATAATGCAAAAAGTCATCATGTAGTGAGAAAAGCTGACCTGTTGATACTAATACAATAAAAGCATAAAGATTTGTTGTTTAATGCTGCACTTCAGCCAATAAGAAACTTTCATTTACTAAAAATAAGTAGTCTGCCCTGTGATTGGCTGGCGACCAGTCCAGGGTGCACCCTGCCTCCCGCCCACAGTCAGCTGGGATAGGCTCCAGCATACCCGCGACCCTAATGGGGATAAGCGGTATAGAAAACGGATGGATGGATGAAAGTAGTCGAAGTATATTTATGGTTTGTATTTTGTACTTTTTGTACCACAAAGATGCCACATTGTGTAACACTTTTTGTGTTTTTGCTGACACATATCCTATACTCAAAGAATTAGCCTATTCATTTGAGCTATTTGTGTCATTAGCATGCTTTTCTATCCTCTCAATGCTATTTACACTCTTTTCTGCTGTTTCTGAAGTTTTGTTTTGTGTTCTTACCTAGAGGAAGGAACTGGGTCTGATGGTCTATAACTGCAGCTGTCTGGCGCTGGACCTCCACAGAGTGTTCTCGTTTTACTGGCAGCTCCATGACAGGGACTACATCCCCTCCATCTGGTCCACGAGAGTTACAGCCCTCTATGGGAGACACCAGGCCCTGGAACTACAACTCAACAACACCCCTGCAGCTGCTTATATGTCCGTAAGCGAGCCATTTGTTGTCTTCTAATACTTCATGCTTCTACCCGAGGCAGAGAGTGGGATTTTTTATTTATAAAAGGAATCTTTTTATAGTTGGTGTATAGAAAACCTGTTTACGACCTTAGAAATACAGTTTTTACCATTATTAGAACCCTCTAGACATGAAATAACACCCCTATAGCCAACTTTACTGTCACAGCTTGGCTTGATTGGGACCCGATGGTGCAGAGACAGAAGCAAAGTGCAGGCAAAAAAAGTATTTTTGATTGGATGGAGTATTAAAATCACTAGATTTCAAAATTAAAGTTGTAAATTTTTGACAATAACGTCGTACATTTACGAGAAAAAGCTTGTAATATTACGAGAGTGTTTTTTTTTCATGTGGCCCCATTTAACCGTCGTACTAAAACTATAAAAACATGTTAAAATGTGTTACCGGTTTTGGCATATTACTTGGATTTGTATTACAATTTGCCGTCATATTGAGGTGATTATTTAAGAAAGCAATTCCGTGGCCTGCTTTGTGATTGATGGGAATGCTAATGTATCCTGTGAAATGAAGCAGGTGTTCTTACCGGACACGGCATTGTGGGATGTCTTTTTGTCAGACGGGTGTGCACATAAATCATTGAGGAATGTAAGTTAGATTTTGCATGAAAAGTACTGCATACGAATCCAAGCAATATCTGATGATTTTGGGGGGGTTAGTTAGAGAAAATCTTCCTGCAGCAGACCTCCAACTTGTCTCTTTTAATGCACAGCACTTGGGCAATGGCATATCTTTCACACAATGAGTCAAATGGATTCATAATTTGACAATAATGTGTCTCCCTGTTCACTAAATGGCAAATTGTTAAAGAAACACTGCAATGTTGGCGCTTAAAACAAAATAACATGCATTGCCGGTTTACTCTCACCGTGCAGTGTTGTTGGTTTTTGTAGCTCACCAGAGTGATGTTTGATCTCTGCAGTCCTCCCCGGATCTCTTCTGCGCTAAGGATCGCACCAGAGACGTGGATGCCATCGATCACGTCATGCAAACTGCCAAGACGTTTGTCTTCATTTCCGTGACGGACTACCTCCCTCTGGTGAGCAGGCGCTTCAGAGGAACCTTGATCACCAGGTACTGAGCTTTGCTTAAAAAATACAAAAAAAAAACATATGCCTCATCATATTCTGAATGGAGGGCCCCATGAAATTAACATTATTTTTATTTGCATTTTTTAGAATTCTTTTTAGGGTTAGTGAATAAAATATCCATTCATTAAAAGCAAAAATTCTTACATTTACTGGTGCAATACATCAATGGACAATTTAGCCAAGTAATTGGGCTAACCCCGCTAGCTTCCATTCACGTTCCGTCAGAGGAGGATCCGCCAACTTTCGCCGTTTTATATTACCAGTTCACTATGTTTAGTTTGGGAGGAGGCGGTTTAGTTTTTGTGATGAGATTCTGCCACGATTGAGCCGTTGGCCGGATTAATAACTCCCCACAAAAATGTTCCTTCTCCTCACAATGACAGCGTTTCATTCACATTGTGTCTATTCCGCAAAATTGCAGGTTTGCCAGTTAATTCCGTTTTTATTGGCCAATTCCGCGTTTCTGTTTACACGGGATTCACGGGGCCCGGTATATGTCATGCGCTTGCGCATATGAACACATTGGGACTGGTTTTGGGGTTGCTGCTTTTGCACAATAAGCAAATCAGATGAACTTGCTTTGTCCCGGCATCTAATTACAACTGCTCCATCGATAGGTACTGGTCACACCTTGATGAGATGATCAGAGAGGCTGTGGTTCTGAGAGGGGTCAGAGTACGCCTGCTGATAAGCTTCTGGAAGAACACCCACCAGCTCACCTTTAACTTCGCCACGTCTCTCAAGTCGCTGTGCATACACCTGTACAACTGTTCCCTGGAAGTAGTACGTACATCAACCCGTCTCTGTGTGCGTCCGTGATTGGACAGAATGCTGAATTTACGTACTTACACTAAGGAGTAGAGCTTCAAAATGCAAGAATAGGAAACGAGTGGAGACATTCAGAGTAAGCGATATACTGCAAACAGCCTTTAAACTCAAATAGGCTGTTCACGAGCAAGACTCAAAAATAAAAAATAAAAAATAGAACAGAAATGTTCCAAAAGGGACCGCCCCATTCTTGTTAAACACTTCAAAAATGGCTTCGGGCATGCTTGATGCAAGGGTTTCCGGTAATGGGTATCTTGCTTAAAAACGTCTTCACTTATGGGATCCCTAACTTAAGTGTAAACTACTCTTGCCATCGATCTCCAAATGTTCTCAATTGGAGTTTGGTCAGGGGAACATGCAGGATGGTCCAAAACACAGTGGAGGCAGCTGGCAGTGGAGGGGATTTTTTTCCGGCCCACATCATAAATGTCTTTATTTATTTATATGTAACTTCTACCCTTCATTCCTACTCGTTTTTACCAAAGACAACGGATCGGTAAAGTCTCCGGATCAGTTCCGAATGAAGGTTTCACTTCACTGTCAATCCAAAAAGGGATTTCACCCCAAACAGATCATCCACTCATCATGCAGAAGCCGAGGGTCCAGGCCAGCCCACTGCCCCGTAGACCCCCCAGAGATGCTGAGCGTCCAATAGGCGGGACAAAGCTCAGCATTTATCCAATGACCGTCCATTTTTGCACATGGGAACAACCCTCTACTCTTCCCCATCGAAGTCAGTAGACGCTCAGCATCCGACTTTGGAAAACTCCCATGGCGCTGCAGGGATGAATGTGTTTGAAGTTGTGTCAGTTACCTGTGATAAGTACCTGGTTCTGAACAAAAGATGAAGGTACTCTAGCACATTTTTGGTCAATGAAATGTACACACTGTAGTACATATTTCGTTTTGTGGGACATTTTAGGCCATTCTTAAACACAACCTGCTGCCGTTTGATGCCATTGCACGGTCTGAAGTTCCATTGTTCCATTGAAGGAAAAAGCAAAAGTGCCACCTTCACTGTGCCCTGTGGAAAACATCTTAGGTGGGATCTTCCGCTGGTAACGTTGGAAGAACATTACTTCTCATCAGAGAATAAAACTTTCTTCCACCTTTCAGTCTCCCATGTTTTGGTGCAAATCCCATTTTCGTGGCATTGACGGCCTTTAAGGACGTTTTTTGTTCTTAAAACTCTTCTTTTGCACCAGTAACAACCTTCATTTGGGCAGAGGATTGTCAAATACTTTGACAAGAACCAATCGGTTTCTCCAGCTCTGGTGGGCTGGTGACATTTTTGGGGTCTGCCACTTGATTTTTTGTTGTTGCATAGCCCTCAGGGTCCTTTGAGAAGTTTCAAATGGCGCAATGCTGCCATTGGCTTATGCAGTTCGTGTTCAAAAAGAGAGAAAGCTTTTTTTGCCTTTGCCAACAATACCTGACATAAAATGACAGACTTACGCTTTTAAAGGATGAGGTCTTCAACTTTTGATCAGATGAAGAACAGCCTGTTTCACTTTAAGAATTGCATGCAAAAATGGCTTTGTTAAAACATTTTTGGTCTCACTCACTTTTTTTCTTTTTGCATTTTGATCCTCTACATAAAACCTCCTTAAGATTCAACAGTGCAAAATGCAAATGCTTGGTTTTAAAATTTGGATCAAAATATATGATTTCAGAGGTTTTTCAGTCACAAGCAGCAGACGGACGACATTCAACACGGACTTAATCACAACAAGTACATGGTGACCGACAACGCGCTTTACGTTGGTAGGCAATTTATTTTGTGTTTGTATCATGGTTTCATGTGCAGACATTCATGACAGGTCCGATGTGCTTGTTTTCTTGCTCCACGTGTACATCGCTATCACAGTTAAATGATGGCTGATGGAAGGCCACATATTGGCAATGCAACGTTTGCAACCCTGCAAATTTGTGGATTGTGTAATTCCATGGTACCAAGTGGTATCGCATTTCTCAGTGGGTTCTTCCTCCTGGTTCTTGGGTTTTAAGAGGTAGGGGTAAGGGCTAAGGGGTGGAAATTGGGATTCAGCGAAAGTCGGCGCTTGTGTGCTTCAGCGAACATTACTGTAGCATTACTGACACCTAGTGACCAGTGTTGAATACTGCATATGATCCCAGCGCTTTTGTATGCGTCTTCTGAACGTCTTATATTTGTATTTTAGTTCATTTTTAAGCTCGAAAATGCTTGATGTAGACAAATAAATACTTAAAATTTCTTTAAACGTGCATACTTGTACTAATTATAGGCCATATTCAGCCACTAAACAGCGTGATTTATGATTGAATATAGTTTTAAAAAAATAGTAATAGAGTAAAGGAGCAATAATGAAGCTTGTGACTGTAACACACATGGACTGCGCCATCTGCATATTAGTAGAATGATAATCAACAGAAAATTAACGTCAAAAGTGTTTTTTTTAATACGGTGCTTTGCCTCCACAGGGAACCACGACTGGGTCGGGAATGATTTTTCCGATAACGGCGGAGTTGGCCTGGTGGTCCAGATGAAAAACGAGGGAGCGAAGCTCGTGGAACAAGTCAAAGCTGCCTTTGAAAGAGACTGGACCTCACCTTACGCTAAACGCTTGCTAGGAGGCAAAGATCAGGAAGGCAAATACAGAAATCCGCACCAAGTGGAGACAATGAAGCAACATGAATGGAATGAGCCTTTACCTTTATAAACAAAGACTACATTTCTATGACTTATATTTAATGTGCACATTATTAGAGTTTATATACCTACACTATGCACTATAAATGGGTTATACTTGACTTTGATTTTCTCATGTCAGCTAGTATGTATCATCCACTGTACTTGCTGCCAGTCATATCGTAAGGCAATGCTGCATGAATGTAGATAGAGGCGTGGACTCGACTCACATGACTTGGACTCGAGTCAGTCTAAGCGCACAATTTTGAAGACTATGGACTCGACTTGACAACATCATCAAGACTTGCAACTCGACTTGGACTTAGACACCAGCGACTCGGGACTTGACTCGGACTTCAGTCTGATGACTCGAAGCGAACGTGCGAAGTAATTTTCATCAAAACAACATTTGAAGCTGCCTCACTGAATGCATCTGTTAACGTCCAATCAGATTTAAGAACAAACAAATCACGATTTGGACTTGCATGTCTCTACTTGAGACTTGACTCAAGACTTGCGAACCCCTTAGGCTTGCAAAACACTGACATGCTCCCACCTCTGGGATACAGTATAGTATAATGTGGATATTCAAACCAGTATGTAGATGATGAAATATGCAACTGACAATATATACAACTACTGTACAAGTACCAGTACAAGTCGTACCGTTTTCTGTATGTGACTACCAGATTGATAAAGTGGAGAGAAAGCAATCAAACTCGGCTCGCACTTGTCTTGTTTGGTTCAGATAAAACAAACTGGGATCTGCTAGTGCTGCTGCTTGTTCGCCTGCAAACATCAGAACTGGGGTGTGCGCCAAACAAGTGAACCGAGACGACTTGAGAAACGGGTTTCATTCCACTTGCAAGTGAACTACAGTGCAGTTCAGGTCACATGAGCTCTAATGGGAACGCTACTTGGATCGAAGAGACTCCCAAATTCCAAAAACATGTATGTTAGGTTAATGGGAGGCTCTAATTTGCCATATATATTAGAATATGAAAATAGTCAATTAGCATTACGTTTAGGAATAGCTGAGTTGTATTTAGTGTCATTTGGACGCCAATGCACGTGGGTGCAGGTGTAATGTGTACAGGTAAGCTCCCTGACCTTGGCTGAGGTGGCTGGTGTAGTCACAGCACTCCCTGATTGGCTGGCATGGTGTAGCACGGGAATGCATTATAACAACATGTATGGGTCAGAAAAGAGGAGCAGCGTAATAGGCCCCCTTGAAACAGTTGACATGTAGTTCCTAGACTTGGCGCATGGGGGCAGTGTTGGACCACCACCAAAAGTGATTCAAGTTTGGCACTGGTTTTTGTTTACCAGTGCACTCGGTCAGGCAGTTATGGAACTACTATGTTCAATATGACATTATAAATACCTGAGATAGGGCTGAAAACGTGTCTGTTTACATTCTACGACGCATTTCGATTACGGATGGAAAGTTCGGCACTTTTTCGAGAACCGGCTCTTTTCATACGGCTCCCGGCGCTCTCCCTTCGGTCGTTTCCCGCTCTTCTGTGTGCTGTGCACGTGGGCTCTAACTGCGCAGACGCAGAGATATCGACCAATCGCGTGGTGCTTGAAGAGAGCGCGGGCGGAGCGAAGGGGGGGTAGGAAGAAGAAAAAAGGAGTCTGCCGTTCAGGCGCGTTCACTTCAAAGAGCCAACTCCAAGAGCCTTTCCACGTCAGTGGGGGATGCGTGTGGAGTGGATGGGAGTCTTTCATTCCACGCATGATGTTTGAGGACTCGGCAGAGATTCAGAGTTGAACTCGATGGAGTAAATTGAATTATAAGTGGATATACTTTTATACCAGTGGAAATATTTATATGTTGAAGATGGAAAACGGTGTTTTCCTGCCCTCCCTGGATCAGTTCATGCTGAGCCCGCTCGTCACTTGGGTGAGTCGCATCTGATCTACAGGTTCACTTTGGGGGATTTGATTGATGCATGCTTCCCTGCAGGTGAAGACCTTTGTTCCACACGAGGAAGGCCGACACCTGGACTTTTCTGACTTGTTGGATGGAGTCGTACTGAATGGTGTCATGAGTCAAATGTAAGTGATGCTTTGGGTTTCCACATACTGTGCATAATACTGTTACAGGGCCGCACGGTGGTCGAGTGGGTAGCACATTGGCCTCACAGTCAGGAGGTTTAGGGTTCGAATCTCCGTTGGGCATCTCTGCGCGGAGTTTTCATGTTCTCCCCGTGCGTGCGTGGGTTTTCTCCGGGTACCCCGGTTTCCTCCCACATTCCAAAAACATGGGCCGCACGGTGGCTGAGTGGTTGGCCACACAGTCAGGAGATCTTGAAAAACCTGGGTTCAAATCTTCGTTGGGCATCTCTGTGTGGAGTTTGCATGTTCTCCCCGTGCGTGTGTGGGTTTTCTCCGGGTACTCCGTTTTCCTCCCACAGTGTGACTGGTTGTTTGTCTATATGTGCCCTTTGATGGACTGGCGACCAGTCCAGGGTGTACCCCGCCTCTCGCCCAAAGCCAGCTGGGATAGGTTCCAGCATCCCTGTGACCCTAATGAGGATAAGCGGCATAGAAAATGAATGGATGAATGAATGAATGATTCCAAAAACATGCATGTTATGTTAGTTGGCGACTCTAAATTGTCCATTAGCGTGTGTATGGTTGTTTGTCTATATGTGCCCTGTGATGGACTGGCGACCAGTCCAGGGTGTACCCCGCCTCTCGCCCAAAGCCAGCTGGGATAGGTTCCAGCATACCCGCGACCCTAATGAGGATAAGCGGCATAGAAAATGAATGGTGCGGTTAAAAGTAGTAGCAAGGTTTCTATTTCCAGTGAGGCGTTTTCCTATCATAGTTTTGTCTTTTGTCTTTTTCTCATTGCATTTTCCGGATGGCTCAAGCTGACGGCAATAAGCAAAGGCAATAGAAGAACCCGATACGGATAAGGCGCTGAGACCTACATTTGCAAACATAGCTACCACATAGTCACCGCTATGTGTAAATATGCCAGAATTAGCCCAAGGTCCCTGGCAGGTGAAGAAGAGAAAATAAACAAAAACACAAACAACACAAAACAAAACACAATGACACTATATACACAGTCAAATAAAACAATAAAACACGATAAGAACGTACCACAATACATACACTATAGAAACAAAGGAATTTCAAATGAATGGTCACAGATCTGGTTCCTCCTAAGCCATTGTTTGAGATTGATTTGAAATGCAATAAAGGTAGTCAAGTCTCTTATAACAACTGGAATATTATTCCTAATTTCTGTACCTTTGACTGACAACACGTGTTGGCTGAAGGTTGTGCGTCTAAAGGAATTACACCATCGCCTCTCGTAGAGGCTCTTGTTACCTTCCCACTCTTGCTGGATTTCATTTTAATGAACTCACCCAGAGGTGGTGGAGCCAGACCATTTCAAACCCTATAAATGGAACAGGCCAATTTAAATGTTCTAAAATTCTCAAAACTAAGAATATTGTATTTCTGGAGAATAAGACAATGATGAAAATGGAAAGATTTTCTATCAAACACTTTTAAAGCTTTTTTATAAAGCGATTCAATTAATTTTAAAGTTTTCAAACTTGTTAACGACCAGTTGGTAATACAATATTCAATATGAGAAAAAATCATGGAATGAAGAAACATTTTAGCTGCGTTCTCTGGCAATGAAGTTCTAATTTGCCTACATTTCCAAATATGAAAGTTAACAATTTTGGATATATTTTTTACGTGTTTCTTAAAAGATAAATTGGCCAAAATGCGCGTAGCTGCTGGTTAATGGGTTTTTAACACCAGAGTGTGTGTTTTTTAACAAAGTCCATGTTCTAACTAGGGAAAAAAATGGCGGAGGAGCAAGAGCTCCTGGTGGCGGAGCTTCGAAAATGCATACATCTCTATGATTCGTCCTATAAAGATCCCCGCCATCAAAAGATGGTCAATCATTCTTGGAGATCAATTGCTGCCACTTTTGGAAAAGACAAGGAGGGAGCAAAAAAAAGTCACCGTGTCGATTCTTGTTTAATGGGAGAGTGTTTCTTATTTTCCTTAGCAACAATAAACAACATACGAGCATGCACGCATACCGTAGACGCCCTGAGGTAACCCCGAGCTCTAGATTTAAGAAGCAGAGTTACGCTTCCATTTGCTGTGCGGACTTGTAACGACAAGCTGCACCGATATCCCCGTTATAACGTGTTTATAAGCGAAGACAACCCCCCCAAAAATCTGTTTGCAAGGAAACTTAGAAGCTCTGCAAAACAGAGCAGACCTAAATACAGCCAAGACCCTATTTAAGAGATTATAATTTGAGCACCTTATGTTCTATTAGAATTACCGCCACTCAGCCAAAAAATGGCCCGCTGGCAGTTTTTGGTTGTAGAAGTGCGTGGAGTAACATAACACATAACACAACCCCATGTTCTTAAGTCGAATCTGAATCCATAGCATTCATTCATTCATTTTATCAGCTGTGGTCACGATAATAACCGGCTCCAACTGAGGAACAGGGCTGGGGAGTGGGGAGTGGGGCGGGGAAAGAGGTGGGATAATCTCATGGATCGGGAGACCCTCCAGGATTAAAGCCGTGCTGCTGGTGTTTAGCGGTACTGGGACACAGATGGGAGGGAGGCGGAGACACAGAAGTGGGACATTAAAAAAGGGGTGAAGAGAGAATGACTGAACAGCGTGACTGACGGGCAGCTAGCAGCATTTTCAGCTTCCAGTATTTCATGGACCGAATCATCTGCGTATTTTAGCTCTCTTCCTTGTCATTCATCCCCGACTTTCATGGGGAAATGTAAAGTGGGCTGTTCCGCTGCGTGAAACTGGACGGCCATTGGATAAATGCTGGGCTTTGTCCCGCCCATCTGGCGCTCAGCATCTCTGGGGTCTATGGGGCAGTGGGCTGGCCAGGACACTCGGCTTCTGCACGATGATTGGATGATCTGTCTGAGGTGGAATCTCTTTTGGGTTGACAGGGAAACGAACAAATCAGCAATCTTGAAGTATAAACCTCCACCTGAGCGTTTTCCATTCCAATGTTCTGAACTGATCCACAGACTTTACCGATCCCAAGTGACTTTTTTGTTTTGGATTTATGATGTAGGTTGGAAAAAAATGAGCTCCCCCTCCTTACATGACCAGCAGCCGACACTTTTACGACAACATCGCCGTTCAACCCATTCCTCTCACTCCAATCATCTGAAACGTCCTACGAATGTCTGATCTTGGTTGAAACCATCATCAATAACCACAACAACATCAGCAGATTAGGTTACGTTTCGAAAAAACGCGATATGATATGCCCATAAAAAAATTCTCTCCAATTTTGGATCAATATTTGCAATAAAAATGAGTGCTGTACGATTAGATTCAGCTAAAGAACGCTCCTCGTCTCTCTTCAATTGCCATTGTTACTTGCAACACAGTCCGGGTTTAAACCGTAAATATACAGTACCTCACACACTTATTAAATGCATTTAAAATATAATAATCTATAGGTACCTACTACTGAGAAATGATAGTGTAGGATGATTGATGAACAGACGGAATGGGGTTCGCGGTGTGGCCTCTATCCTGGTCATCAGGCTAGCACTTTGTAGCTAGCTGTTGGAGGCATGTAAATAATCCACACCGCTTGCCTGTTGCAATTCCAGTAATGACTTATATATGTATATATATATATATATATATATATATATAAGTGCTATATAGGGCTTCCGTAGACAACTATGGTGCATTCAAAGATGGCCGAACAAAGTCCGAACAAACGCTTGATGAAAAAAACATAGGCATAAAAACATAAACATGTAATATGTCATGGTTTGCTTTCTAACAGTGGTACATGTACGCTTTACATTTGACCTGTATTTATACATGATTACCCACCTATGGTTAATGCAATGTGTTTTGTCAAAAAAACTTTTAAAAAAATTATTAATAAAAAATTAATATTACTAATTATATCAATATATTATTATTACTATATTATATAATATGAATATGAATACTGTAATTGTAATATTAATTTATTCATATTCATATGATATATATTACTAATTAATATTAATTTTAAAAATTATAAATCAATGAATTTGCGGAAATGTTCACTGAATAATGGTAAAAAGTTGCCGCACGGTGGTATTCATTTCTTGTATGCACGTTTTCATGCAGGCCGGGTTGTGGCCCAGCATTTGTGGTGCCCAACTTTGACTGGAAATGGATTGTGTATTTTTTTGGATAACAAACCGAAAAACTGGGATAATAAAAACCCGCAGCTCTTTTGGGATTTGCAAGCGAGTACACGGATCATTTAGCTATAATTAGTAATTGTCCAACCAGATTCAGTTCATTGTGCTTGTTTCATCAACCCCCACAGATTCAGTTGAACCTTGGTTAGCGTACAGAAGGTCCGCCTAACTGAAACGGATGCTAACCTAATCAATTTCCCAATGATGAAAATGATGATGGCCACAGTCAAAAAACCCACTAAACGTCTTCCTTCCTCTAAATTTGGTTCAGAAAGAATGCATCGGACTGGCAACCAGTCCAGGGTGTACCCCGCTGGTATAGGCGCCTAGAGGTGCATAAAACAACTAATTTGCAGCTTCCACTCTTATCACCTTTTTGCAAAACAATCATTTGTTTGTTTTGCCATGAAACTAAACTGTTTGTGTCTGGTTTACTGCCTGCAGAAATCCTCCCCCTACACCTCAAACTGCAAATACGTTGATCAAGGATCCAAGTCAGAGGGTCCGGAACTTGACCTTCCTTGTACAGCGAATCAAGACATATTATCTGGTGAGTTGCTCCACTGGGGCCGCCCTCATGTCGCTAAGCCCTTCCTCAACATCGGCTTATGATATTGGAACATTTGCTTTGGATTTTTCAATTTCACCTCAACTTGGCAAGTGCCGGCACGCAAGCACCGGATCACACAAGCGCAAACCCGACAGTTGGTAGCACTCGTGCCCCCGCTGATGGTCTAGCTCTGTCTTAGGACGCGTGCCCTAAATATAAGCCGTCCTGTCTGATGGAGTCAGAGTTCTAAAAGGCTTGCTTGGATTTTCCTCCTCTGGCAAATTAATTAACCGCAGTTTGGGATAAGCCGTCTTGTGCCGAGAGCCATCGAGACCGCAAGAAAGTCATTTCAAGGGGGATTCTGTCAATAATCGAAAAAAGATTTTTCCTGTGGCATCATTCTAGCATGTCCTACTGATTGAATTCAAGGAGGAAAACTTTCTAACTTCATAGGAAAAAAAAATTAGACATACCAGCTACGGGTATACTGTAAACAAAGAAACACAGCAGATTTTTTTTTTTGCATGTTTGTCACACGTAAATGTTTCAGATCAAACACACACATGCAGTTTTTAAATGACATTTTGTTATTAAGGGAGAACAACAATCCAAAGCTACGTGGTCCTGTGCGAAAAGTGATTTTAGCCTAAAGCTAATAAGTGGTTGGGCCCCCCTTGGCAGCAACAACTGCAATCAAGCGTTTGGCATAACTTGCAATGAGTCTTGCAGCGCTGTGGAGGAATTTTGGCCCACTCATCTTTGCAGAATTGTTGTCATTCAGTCACACTGGAGGCTTTTCCAGCATGAAGCCTTTTTAAGGTCATGCCACAGCATCTAAATAGGATTCAGGTCAGGACTTTGACTGGGACACTCCAAAGTCTTCATTTTGTTTTTCTTCAGACATTCAGAGGTAGACTTGCCGGTTGGTTGAACAAGTTGGTTTCAGCTTGAGGTCTGTCTGGATTTTTTTGGTAGACAACAAAATTCATGCTCCCATTTATCACAGCAGGTCTTTCAGGTCCTGAAGCAACATAACAGTCCCAGACCATCACACTGTACTGTACTATACTGTTTGTACTGTTGGTATGATGTTCTTTTTCTGAAATTCAGCGTTACTTTTATGCCAAGTGTAATGGGACACACACCCTCCAAGATGTTCAATGTTCTTATGGTGGAGTCATGAACACTGACCTCCACTGAGGGAAGTGAGGCCTGCAGGTCTTTAGATAATGTTGTGGGGTCTTTTGTTACCTCTTGGGTGAGTTGTAATTTTGGTTGGCCGGCCACTCCTGGGAAGGTCCACTACAGTTCCATGTTTTTGCCATTTGTGGGTAATGGCTCTCACTGTGGTTTGTTGTAGTCCCAAAGCTGTATATAAGGCTTTGTAACCATTTCCAGACTGATGGATCTGAATTAATCTACGTTACGTTTTAACAGGGGTGGCAATCACTTTTTCACAGGGCCATGTAGGTCTGGATTTTTCCCCCTTGAATGTATCCCCTTATGTTTCCTTTAGTGTTATTTCTGGGAATACTCTCATTCATCCGGGTCATTGTTTTTGGGCTGTAAATGGCTGCAGCTGGGCTGTTCAGGTTCTCTTTGAAGACGTTTCACCTCTCATTCAAGCAGGCTTCATCAATTCCTCAAAGACTCGATAGGACAGCGCTACTCTGCTCTTGGAGCATGAACTGTCGAACTGATGAAGCTTGCCCGAATGAGAGGTGAACGTTCTTCTAAGACCCCCGGGACAGTCCAGCAGCAATCGATCCAGTGCAATTGAATTTTGTTAAAGTGGGGTCTGCTGTACTTTTTTAACTCCTGCTGTCCTTCCAATACAAGTTAATGGGAAAAAATGTCTATTTGTATCCTGTAACATCAGCAAGAGATGCTTTACCGCCTCATTGGCTGAAACATTTCTAGTCCTTCTCGTGCAGGTTGATTAAAAATGTAGTTTCATGTTTGTTTTCCTTTTCGTCACACGTTGTTTTGCAGGAACACCTGAAACAGCTGATTCTGATTCCTGTTCCAAATGTGCTGCTGCTTGCTACGATTCCTCACTCAGGTAATAAACCCTCCTCCCTATAGGACATCAAGATATATATTTAATATTGTGTTAGTTTGCTCTTTTATGAAGAATTTCTAGTTCACAATCCAAAAAATCTGTTCATAAAAGGATGCTCCGATCAGGGCTTTATGCTGCCGAATGAACTACATGGAGCTTTGATTTGCTTACCTGGGAAGCAAGGCATGATGGGAAGCAGTTGAAAGTATTTAGTTTAGTACTTGTATTGGTTAGTATTTAGTACTTGTATTGGTACTTGTCTTGTATTCTTGTATTTCTTACCAATCTTTTGCGTGTTAAGTTGCTGTGTGATGATTTTAGCGTTTTTTTCTTAGATGACACCGTGAGTCACACTGTTATGTTGAGCTCGTCGCGAGTTCCCTTGCAGCTCGTGATTGGCTGATTCACAAGTGGCACAGTATTTAAACGAGATGTCACGAGATTCGAACATGATCGGTAATTTTCCGCACCGCTGTAGAAGTCGCAGTGTTCACAGCTTGAGAAAAAGTAGTGACGCCACAAATTATGATTTTTATGATTAATGATATTGGCCAGGGGTGGCGTATAATGGCGAAAAGTCAGGACAATTCCAAGGTCCCCTTGGGCCCATGGGAGCCAAAAGTAGGTAATAAGTAATTAGAGAAACACTGCTTTTTATGGTAATTTTTTTTCATGGGGCTGAAAATGGGGCGGCGAGCTGGTGTGGGCTTATTATTAGCCCCCCGGCTTGGTGCCTCTGTGTTGGAGTCATCCCCAGTAAACGAGAGTGTTATTTCCCTACGCCTTAGGGCTGGGGAAA
>QODF01000098.1:1625564-1665208 GCA_024372805.1 Oostethus manadensis | reverse complement strand
CCCCAGGGAAGACCTAGGACATGCTGGAGGGACTATGTCTCACAGCTGGCCTGGGAACGCCTTGGTGTCCTCCCGGTGAGGCTGGAAGAGGTCGCCGGAGAAGTCTGGACTTCCCTACTGAAGCTGCTGCCCCCGCGACCCGGACCCGGATAAGCGGAAGAAAATGGAATGGAATGGAATGGGCTGAGAATTCCTGGCTGCACCTGTGCTGTGACAGGCTATATGCTGTGAAAAAGAAACAAAAAAATCACCATAATTCTGAGAAAAAACATACTTTGCAGGCTCTAGACTTCAATAATGCAAGCCGCAGGTGATTGGCTTTTGTGATTGGCTTTTGTGATCAGCTTTTAAAGGCATTTATCGGCATGTGCCGATCAGTGGATTTTTCATGGCAAACTGCCGTTACTGACCGGTGGCCGTTCGATCAGCGCATCACTAATTGAGATGTATTGTCAATATCAGTATCTACAAGGACTGCACTGCGTTACCGTAGTCCTAAATTTGCCTGATTGTGATTTTAAAAAAGGCTTTTGCACAAATTCCATGGCAACTCCTGGCGAGTAAGTGGTGGTTTTGTTACGTTTTAAAGATATTTTTCTCTCTTATAACCCTTGACAGAACTAACTCTGGAGGAATTGAAGAAACTTTTGTTGTTGCTGCTGGGATGTGCAGTCCAGGTACTGTCTGGTAACAAATATTGTGCATGTGTAGTATTCTCTCATAGCTTAAAGTAGTCAGTGTGCAGCTCGGAAGGGATTATAGCTGATAACACAAGGGGACATATCTAAATTGTGTCCAACGGACAATGTTTTCTTTAAGCACCACCGTTACCTAGATCTGCCGTTGTCGTGTCGGGCATGAATTCACCAGCGTTGGTCACTGGAATCCTCTTGCACTCTTACAGGATGACATCAAAAAGCTGTTGGGTGTTAGATACCCTAAACAGGTTCTGAATTGGGTTCAGGTCGGGAGAATACATAGATGGCCACTCCATCACCTACAGCGTCTTCAGCAGTTTGGGTTTGTTATCACATTGGAAAACTGCCAAGGTTGCTTCCCCCAGTGCAGGCAGCACTCATGTAGCCCCGCACCATGACGGTATCACCACCATGCTTGACTGTTGGCTGTCACATGACTATGTATCGAGTCATTTTCTGGTGCATTCTAAATGTATACTGCTATACCGGCTATGCACTGACTACTCTAACCAGGTTTCATTGCTATAGTAATATCTTAAGTCACTATCTTAAACAGCCTCTATGAGCAACGTCACGTTTCATTTTCAGGGTGAGAAGAAACAGGAGTACATCGAGAGAATCCAGACGCTTGACTTTGACACAAAAGCAGCCATCGCATTGCATATTCAAGAGGTACAGTATGTGGGCTTCATGCTCCTACAAGTCAGTCATCTTTCCACCGTTTTTAAAGCAGCTTTTTATGAAATACAGGGGTGGAAAAAAATTTCTATGTTTGTCACTCTGAAAAGTGTCAGATCATCAAACAAATTGAAATTTTATTAATGAACACAAATGCAGTTTTTAAATGAAACTTTGTATTACTAAGGGAGGGAAAACATCCATAGCTACATGGTCCTGTGTGGAAAAAGTGATTTTAGCCCAAAGGTAATAACTGGCTAGACCACACTTAGCAGCAACAACTGCAATTAAGCAATTGCCATAACTTGCAATGAGTCTTACAGCGCTGTGGAGGGATTTTGGCCCACTCGTCTTTGCAGAATTGTTGTCATTCAGTCACATTGGAGGCTTTTCCAGCATGAAGCCTTTTTAAGGTCATGCCACAGCATTTCAGTAGGATTCAGGTCAGGACTTTGACTAGGCCAATCCAAAGTCTTCATTTTGTTTTTTCCCCAGTCATTCGGAGGTGGACTTGCTGGTGTGTTTTGGATCATTGTCCTGCTGCAGAACCCAAGTTGGTTTCAGCTTGAGGTCACCAACAGATTGCCGGATATTCTTCTTCAGGATTTTTCAGTAAACAGTAGAATTCATTCTTCGATTTATAACAGCAAGTCTTCCAGGTCCCCAAGCAGCAAAACAGCACCAGACCATCACACTACCACCATATTTTACTGTTGCTATGATGTTCTTTTTCTGAAATGCAGCAATACGTTTACGCCAGATGTAATGGGACACGCACCTTCCAAAAGGTTCAACTTTTGTTTTGTCAAACCACAGGGCATTTTCCCAAAGGTCTTGGGGATCATGAAAAAGTTTTCTGGCAAAATTTAGATGAGTCTAATGTTATTTTTGTTCAGTGGTTTTTGGTCTTGGACCTCAAAACCAGTTTTGCCCAGTGTCTTTCTTATGATGGTGTCATGACACTGACCTTCGCTGAGGCAAATGAGGCCTGCAGGTCTTTGGATGTTGTTGTGGGGTCTTTTGTGACCTCTTGAATGAGTCATCATTGTGCTCTTGGGGTAATTTTAGTTGGCCGGCCAATCCTGGGAAGGTTCACTACTCTTCCATGTTTTTGCCATTTGTGGATAATGGCTCTCACTTTGGTTTGCTGGAATCCCAGAGCTGTAGAAAAAGTGTTATAAACTTTTCCAGACTGATGGATCTCAATTCATCTTTGTTATGCTTTAACAGGGGTGGCAATCACTACACACAGGGCCATGAAGGTTCCTCCCTTAATAATAGTAACAAAACGTTTCAATTAAAATTGCATTTTGTGTTCAGGTGTGTGACTAATATATACATTTGTGTGATTATCTTAAGCAAAAGTGTGAGAAACATGCAAAACCAATCAGGACTTCCTTTTAACGCCATTGTAAGTAAAAAATATAAATTTAAAGTAAATCAATTACAGAAAAGGAAACAATCAGGTCTCATCAGGACAATGTATATCTACCACAATAAAAGAAATCATCAAGAGGGGTGACTGTACATGTTCTGGTTATGAAAAGAGAAGTTATGAGTCAAATGAAGGAGGATCTCACATATGTGTGCATATCCCCCGATACCCTAAACTGCCCCACTGTTCTTCTCCAGCTTACCCACAGTCAAGACAATCTACTAGACCTACACTGGTTGGAGTCTTGTGGCATACCCACCCATGAGCTGGAGGTCTTGGCAAGGAATATGGCCATGCATCTTGAACGCCTGCTGAACCAGAGAGATGGCCATCTGAAAGTAGGATGTATTCATATTTAGAAACGTTCTCTTTTGTTGTTTTTATTTCCCTGTATATGTGTCACAGCAACTGTGTTCAAATACTGTAGCTTGACTTGTACAGAATGCGGATTGCACAGATGTCATGTTCTTCTACATAATCCAAACCAGTAACAGGTTTTATTCTCATATCTCTTTTCTGCAGACTATAGCTGAACTAACCCAGGAAAGGGAAGGTGCGGTTAACGTGCTCTCGATCCCATCCAACCTGCAGTCCGCCGTGCATCCTTCCAGCATGCAACAGCAGCAGCAGACTGGGAATCATCAACACTTAGTGGTGGAACTTGCTGACTCGAAGGCCAAGATCAGACGACTTAGACAAGAGCTGTGAGTATCCAGTGGATAAAGATTGAACTTTTTTAATCGACTGATGAGACACGAATGCTCTTTAGAGTTAATTCGGGGTTCCAAGAGTTCTTGGGTGTGATTACTGATCGGTCGTGAGGCCATTCAGTGTTTGTTCATGTTAATCACGTTCATTGTCCAAAATCCATCTCACATTTCTAGTAGTTGAATACACTGGAACCTCGGTTTTTGTCGTTAATCTGTTCCTACAAGTCAGACAAAAACCTAAATATTCAAAAACCCTTAAAAATAATGTCAATGCAATGAATCTGTTCCAGAGGCCAAATAAATATTAACCCAAAACATATTTTATAGAGGATAAATATAGTTTTGTATGCAGAACACAAAGTGAAATACGTATAAATGACAAATGAAACGGATAAACAATTTATTTTTAAGACTAGCTAACACACAGATGATTTAATTAGGAACCTTAAAGGGGACCTATTATGCTTTTTCTGACCTATAAAAGTTGTTAAAATGTTGTATTACACATTGTCACATAATGAGGTCTGCATATTTGGAAGTGAGCCCAGAAAGTAGTTTTGGATGTCTCTGCCAATGGGCAACAGTGAGCAATGGCTCCTAGAAAATGTTTTTTTGGGGTGGGTTAGGTTTAGGGTTAGTAGTTTTGGATGTCTCTGCACGCTGGGCAACATTGAGCAATGGCTCCTAGGAAATGTTTGTTTGGGTGGGTTAGGTTTAGGGTTAGGGTTAGTAGTTTTGGATGTCTCTGCACGCTGGGCAACATTGAGCAATAGCTCCTAGGAAATGTTTGTTTGGGTGGGTTAGGTTTAGGGTTAGGGTTAGTGGTTTTGGATGTCTCTGCACGCTGGGCAACATTGAGCAATAGCTCCTAGGAAATGTTTGTTTGGGTGGGTTAGGTTTAGGGTTAGGGTTAGTGGTTTTGGATGTCTCTGCACGCTGGGCAACATTGAGCAATAGCTCCTAGGAAATGTTTTTTTGGGTGGGTTAGGTTTAGGGTTAGGGTTAGTGGTTTTGGATGTCTCTGCACGCTGGGCAACATTGAGCAATGGCTCCTAGGAAATGTTTGTTTGGGTGGATAAGGGGCTAGGGCAAGGGTTTAGGTTAAGGCTAGGGGGTTACGGTTAGTAGTTTTTCATGTCTCTGCACGCTGGGCAACGTTGAGCAGTGCCTCCAAGGAAATGTTTGTTTGGGTGTAAGGGAAAGCTAATTTCTGTTTAGCAATACGAACCTGGACTATCTGCCATTCTGTTGACAAAGTCTGAGGCCTTTCCAACCTTACTTGGTCGTGTTGAAGAGTCAGAAGAGCAAGCTGTAAGTAACAATTTATCAGTGTCCTGACTGTGTTTATTTTGTGTAAGTAATGGGGGAAAAGCGGTAGTGTGTGTAGTATTATAGAGAGTGCATACAGGAACGGAGGGGATGTTACCTGCATGCATGCAAATCACAAGCTCACCCATGTCTGGAGCTGCTAATAGCTGTTAAAATGGACTTTTAAAAAAGATATATTGCTAATTTACTATCAACCCCTGTAAGGGCAAAATTATTCTTACTGTCTGGAAGTCGTCGGGAGCGCTTGGGAGTGTGACCAATCAGAGCGCAGTGGGTTCGGTAGGAGGCGTACCTTAAATTACACAGGCGGTTTAGGCGAGAGGCGGGAAACCCAAGGAAACACTGCAAGAAATGATGCAGAGTCCAGAAGATCTAGAAAGCTTTCTGTGCGGTTTATGGTGTGTAGCTGCTCTACAGGAGTTGAGAACTTAATACAAAGATGGACAGATAGATAGATACTTTATTAATCTCCAAGAGAAATTCATGTTCATTCACATCCAATTCATGTCAAGGCGCAAAAATTAACTAGGAACCAGACAATGTCAACACAATGCTTGAAAGGAGGAAGGAGGGTGCCAGGTACAGAGTTGTCCATCTTTCTGTGTGTGTTTTATGAGCAAATAAACTACACACACACATGATAAACATGAAATCCGTCTATAGTGTCCCTAACAGAACCACCGGCCATTCTTCACAGAGACCGAGTCACCGGTGCGTGGATGCTTTGTTTGGGCACACGACTGTTTGGCCGTCCAATAACTGAGCCCTCTTTGTGGCAATACATTTTGTTCAGAAACGAATCCTACAAAAACACAGCGTACAAAAACCGAGGTTCTACTGTATCGAAATGTTCGGATCTATTTAAATTTGCTGGATTTTGCGGAAAAATATTGTACATAAAATACAGTGACTTAATGTGGTGGCCATGGGTTGCTGGTATCTAGCCTCCTCTGAAGACCTTCCAGTAGGGATTGAATGAGAGAGATACCACAAGGATAAAGGATGCCCTGGGGAGTTTGGCCCACATTAATGCCTGCCTGGCAAGTTCCCTGGGTGTGCTCTATAGCACTGACCCACATTGGTTTTGTCCCGCAAGTAAACTGCATGCACTCTAACCTTGATCTCAAGATCTGCTGTAGCGCTGCTGTTCATATTCACCCTCTTAGACCCTCAGAGACGCAGAGATCTCCTGTAAATAAACACAGTGGCTTTGATTTGGTCATTACGTTTATTTTTAAGGCCAGATAACATGTTCCTATTTCATTAGGTGTGCTTTGGACTTGGACTTTTCATGCATCTTGTTACAAAATTGCCCTTTTTACCTCTTTCTACTTCACATGTTAATTATGTATAGGAACATAATTGTGTGTTTTAATAATTAGCACAGTGAAGATCCTCTTGTTTGTCCATCCCGCAGAGAAGAGAAGAGCGAGCAGATGTTGGACTGCAGACACGAGCTAGAGATTGTGGAGGCAGAGCTGAAGAAGATACAACAGGAGGTTTGAAGTCAAGTCAGACATCGAATTGCGTCTCCTTCTGACACACTCCGTGACCTTCTGACCCTTTCTGCAGATTACACAGCTTAATGCACACCGCGCTCGGATGCCGAACTGTGCTTACCGACTGCAATTTAAATCTCTCATTTAGTGCAGATTAACACTGGCATTTGAGCAGGAGATGAAGTTTTGGTTTAATCACGCTTTGGAACCAAGTCCGGCAGCACCAGTTAGCGATATAGTTCTTCTACTGATTTTTGATGTTAATGTTGTTCCTTTAACTCATTCAACCCCAGCCCTTTTTCAGTATCTGCAATTTTAGATGATTTTGACTGATCTTATATAAACATGGACGCTACCAAAAGAAAGAGGAGAGTCTGATCTTCCATCAGAAAAAAAAGTTTGGTTCTACCCCTTTCCGTTCTTTAGCAGTCAGCAGTAGAACATAAGTAAGTTTGAGGAAAATATCAGTTCCTGACTAAAAAAGGGAGAAAACCAGCTTTTTGGGAAGATACATTTCATACATAACCTTCGTTATGACCCAAATATTTTTTGCCTTTGTGACAGCTCAAGTATGTAAAGAACTATACCATAACATAAACAACACAAAAATAAAATCAAAATAACAATTTATTTACAAATGTAACACACACATGAACTATTTGCAATGTTCATATTCGGAACTGGACTGTGCCTGTGCACACGTGTGTGCCAGTAAAAATTTCCCTACAATGCTTAACTCTCTGCACGCTACACTCCACCACGTTCTTTTACTTCCTCCTTGCTGTCGTGTATGTTTTTTTCCATTCACGTGATCTCTGCCGAGCTCTCATCAAATGCACTTCTGCCACCTAGGGGCCGTTTTTATGGCTTCAGACTGCTCTGGTGCCACATGCATTACTATGGAGTTGTATCATCAGCTCTTTTAGCCCCTACGTTTGGGTGTTTGGGTTCATAAAAATGCTCACTTTGGTCCAGAATGAGTTAATTTAGACAAAGCAAAACATGCCATCGTTACAACGTGAACATGTTAATAACCCAAATTACTAATGTGTGTTTTGAACACATATGCAGATACACTGGGTGTTGGCAGAAGTTTTAATTCACAGATCCGGTGAATTAGTAAGGATGTCTCATAATCGGTTGACGGATATTATCAGCCGGTATTAGCGTAAAAAGTGGACAATATCGGTGTGTCTGATATCGGGAAGGAGGTAGAATCAAGCATCTCTAAAAAGCATCTCCATGGAATCTTAAAAACATTTCCATGGTCTGCTGTTTGGTGTCTGGTTCGGTTTTCTGAATTGTAACCCGTCTCACATGTCTGAGGATAATTTTGTAACGATCGAGTAACTATCGTTTGTCAGAATCTGCAGCTGCTCGTCGACGCCCGAGCAGCCCGCACGTACCGCGACGAGCTGGATGCTCTGAGAGAGCAAGCCATCAAAGCAGACAAGTTGGAGAGCGAGGTTGGACGCTACAGGGAGCAACTGCACAAGATAGAGTTCTACAAGGCCAAAGTGGAGGTTCGTACAAGTACATATTGTACTTCTATACACACAGCAAAAACACAAAAGCAACGCTGACGATTGAAAATTGAAGTCAACCATCAAGAAGCCTCTATATTGGTTCGCATCCATCCATACATGTATTTTCTGTAATACAAGTACTCCATAGGGTTGCTTATGAGCTGGATGACTTGTAGCCAGAGGCAGCGCACACCCTGGACTGGTCACCAGTCAAAACCACAGGGTACAGCTAAAGCAACTCTAGGAAAGGAAGTTCATTTTTTTCGGGCCTACATTATAAATGTGTTTATTTATTTATATGTAAATTCTACCCTCCGTTCCTAGTTGTTTCTAACAAAGACAAAGTTGGTAAAGTCTCCGGATCAGTTCAGAACAAGGGAATAAAAAAGTTGGAAAAATCTCTGGTGGAGGTTTATACTTTAAGATCGCGGATTCACTCATTTCACTGTCAATCAAAAGGGGATTCCGCCTCAGACAGATCATCCAATCATCATGCAGAAGCCTAGAGTTCTGGCCAGCCCACTGTCCCCATAAACCCCCAAAGATGCTTAGCGTCTGATAGGCGGGACAAAACCCAGCATTTCCCAACGACCGTCCAGTTTTGCGCAGTGGAAGAACCCACTCTATGCTTCCTCATCGACGACAGTAGACGCTCAGCGCCCGACTTTGTTTCCGACTGTGGTTTGCCTTGCCGCTGTGCATATCAATGAGATGGAAGTGTTGTCAGTTACCTGTGATAAGTAGCTGATCGTGAACAAAAGGTGAAGGTATTCTAGCGCATATTTAGTCAATGAAATGTAATGGGGGATGTCCATCCGTCCATCCATCCATCCATCCATTTTCTATGCCGCTTATTCTCATTAGGGTCGCGGGTAAAAATATATAATTTTTCAAATAAAATAATGTCCCATATTTCCACATTTGATAACACCTTGCATAAAATTTGATGTAGGACAGAGAGATTTACATCCCTACTTACTGTAGATAAAATTGTATTTCTATCTGTAATTAAGTGTGATTAATTACGAGTTAACTATGGACAGTACGATTAATCGTGATTAACTGTTTTAATTGACTGACAACCCTAATGTTAGTACAACATGGGAACTAAAACAAATGGTGCACTTAAAAGCTAAACTTCAACAAGTTTTTTTGGTTTCGGGTGCGGGTACCCCAGGAGCTCAAGGAGGACAACAGAGTGCTCCATGAGACAAAGGAAGTGTTGGAGGATCAGCTGGCAGGCTGGAGGTCACGCTCCGATAAAATCCACCAGCTGGAGAAACATAGTCTTCTCCTGAAGGCCCGGATCAACGACATGGAACAAGTTAGTAATGTTCATCGAAAGAACGTCGCTGATGTTCATTTGAAAAAATCCTCTTCTGCACATTGCAAACGTTTGGAGCCCAGCTAATCAACCTCATGTCTCCACATTAGGGAAGGGAGGCAGATCGTAAACGCATCGAGGAGCTGCAGGATGAAAACTTAACCCTTTGTTTAGCACAGAGGAGGAGCATGGAAGAGTCTCAACACCTGGGATGGGAGCTGGAGCAGCTTTCCAAAAACACAGATCATTCTCATGGTAAGGTTTTTGGTATTTGGACAAAATGACGGGACATACACCCCATCAGGGAGATATAAAAAGTTTTTATATCTCTTGATCAGATGAATTTTGCAGCCCAGCAATAATTAGTTGAATAAAAATCATAATTTACATGTAGATGATAAGGAGTGGTCCTGAAATAGTGTTAATTTTACAACTTGGTTATTGCATGCATAACACACAATGTTCCTTTCCACATTCAACTAGACAACACACCTAACACAAAATGCAGTTTTGAAATGAAACTTCAGAAAAAGAATCCAATCCTACATGGACTGGTGTGAAAAAGTGATTTCAGCTTAAAGCTACATGGATGGCAGGGGTGGCAATCACTACACACAGGGCCATGTGGGCGCCACCCTTAATATTATTTATGTAATACATTTCCGTTCAGCAGTGGTTGCCCAGCAGGCCTACCCCAGCAGGCCCTGCCCTGCAGGCCGTTTTTGCCCAGTGTCTTTCTAATGCTGGAGTCATGAACTCTGACCTTAACTGAGGCAAGTGAGGCCTGCAGTTCTTTGGATGCTGTTGTGGGGTCTTTTGTGACCTCTTGGAAGAGTTATCGCTGGCGCTCTTTGGTCGGCTGGCTCCTCCAGGAAAGGTTCACCACTGTTCTTGTAGATAATCTCACTGTGGTTTGCTGGTGTCCCAAAGCTTGTCTAAATGGCTTTATAATAGTTGATAGACAGGAT
Organism: Oostethus manadensis; assembly: GCA_024372805.1. Classification (NCBI taxonomy): domain Eukaryota; kingdom Metazoa; phylum Chordata; class Actinopteri; order Syngnathiformes; family Syngnathidae; genus Oostethus; species Oostethus manadensis. The sequence continues at coordinate 1,655,041 of QODF01000098.1, read as the reverse complement.
GATAGATCTTAATTCATCTCAGTTGTGTTTTAACAGGGAGGTTAATTTTTTCACACAAGATCATGAAGGTTTGGATCTTTCTGCTCCCTTAATAATAAAAAGTTGAGTTTAAAAACTGCATATTGCGTTCAGCTGTGTTGTCGTTGACTAATATTTAAATTTGTTAGAAACCTTTAAGTGTGACAAACATGCAAAACATAGGAAATCAGGAAGGAGGGTATTGTGTATGCAGTATTAAATGTCCGCTTCCACTATGTCCAACTCTCAGCTGGACCAGTGTTAATCACCACTATGCGTTTGTTTAAAGGGCAGCAGACTTTAAGTGAGGAAGTGAGTGAGCGGATCCGCAGTCGGCTGCTAAAACTGGAGAAGGAGAACCAACGTCTCCTGAAAAAAGTTGAGGAGCTCAAGGCCGCCTCCATTCACTGTAACACACGGTCCAAGAAACACATCCACCATGACTACATGGGCGTCGTCCACCAGGAGGTCTGCGGCGCAGATAAACTGACCTTATCAACCGAAGAAAACCCAATGTTGCTGATTTCCTGCTCAAATGAACAAAACGGCACAAATGATTCCAGCCTGAGTGTGATGAAAGAGCAGACATCCAGAACGGACCCCAAAAACCAGCATCTCTTCACACAAGAACCCGAGGGAGCTCACACAGGCCTGCTCCCAGATAACGCAGCTGCTGATATTGAAGAGAAAGAACAGTTTGAGGATGCTGAGAGTGGAGAGCATTTCAAAGCAGTTATGTCTGATATGGAAGTGAATGAAAACAGTCACTCTGTTGGAGCACACGATCCTTGCCCTGGCTCAAGGATCAACGGCAGCATCTTCACAGGCCTGCCAGCACGCTTCACATACACCAGCAAGCACAGAGAACGTCTGGAGGGCAAATGCCGGACCCTGGACTCCGTTAATCAACAACTACAACTTTCTCTTGGTAACATCGGTAGGTTCTGGGAAAAAAAAGTGAGGAATCCTCTTGAGTTTCCACACCCCGCCTCTTTTTTTAATTCTCTTTAGAACGAAAAGTCCAGCAATTGGAGTCTGAGGTTCAGGAGCTAGAGGCGGACAACCAAAGCCTCCAGGCCACTTTAGAAGAACTCAGGATTACTGGACGCCGCCTGGAACAAATGGAAGCAGAGAAGCAGAGTTTGGAACAGGACACCACAACTCTGAAGAAGGAAAAAAGGAAACTGGAGAAAGAGAATCGACGACTTCGCCAGCAGGTAAGTCAACACCCCTTCCCGAATTTTGACTATTCGTGATGGATCCAAATCGTATCTGCTGCTCTCAGAGTGACATTCAAGAAGCCAATTTAGACAGCAGCAACGTCTGCATGGCGAGCCTGGAACGGGAGATGCGCTGCCTGGTAAAGGAGGTGGAGGCGTTGAGGGAGACGGCAGAAAGGGTGAAAGGCCTGGAGAGAGACAACAGAGAACTGGCCAAGCAAGCTGCTATTGACCAGAAGACCCTGGCCACTCTCCGAGAGGTAAGAAGGAGATCACACTGCAAAGAGTGGAAATGTAAGCATGATGAAATATTGGCAAGTAAGGTCAAAAGTGATGAACAAGAAAAATGTATTCGTTTTTTTGTCTGCTTATTTGAGGTAATACAGTTATGTCTCAGATTTTACTATACTTAAGCAAAACGGTCTAAGTGCCTACTAAGGACAAAAGATGATGAATGATTTACTCAAAAATAAGCACCTCTGACCTTGATTTCAAGTATTTCCTCTTGCTTACATTTCCACTTTTTAGTATACTAACTCATCCAATCTGTACTTTTCTGACAATGTACTTAATAATCAGATTAATCACAGCTTTCAAATTAGTTCACTATAATTAATCACCATTTGCAACTATATCTGAAATATGCACATTTTTACTCTATTTTGCTGAAAGACATAAATGACAGGACAGGATCATACCGTATATATTTGTATGTACTAACAATTTAAATGTTTAATAAAATGTTTAATCGAGATTAATCACATGTTGTCTACAGTATAGTTATAATTAATCACAGATAGCTAGGTTTTTGTCTATAATAAGTAGGTATGTGTGACATTTGCTTTTTCGATATTTAATGTCGATATAACAAATCCAGAATACGATATCAACCGATACTGATGTGTATAACATCATAAATCTCCTGTCGTGGAATGAACACATATCTGTTGTGAAGCTAATGGATACAGCATCAACAGTTAGCTTCACTACAAGGCTGTAAACAACATTGTACAGTTCATACGGTCCAAGATTTTGGGATTAATGGCTTTCCTGGGAGTTGGAAGTATTGAAGAAGGACGTCTTGGTTCCGCCTCGCATAACCAACGCTTTGCAGTCATTGCAGGACCTTGGAGCCCTGAGGCCTATGCAAAGCATTTTTTAAAACTGGTTTTCATTATGGGGGAAAAAAAACGAATTTACTTTTTATGCCAATATTGTGCCGATAATATCGGTGGGCCAATATTATCACACCCCTAATAATAAGTATACATTTGAAACATGATTTTAAAGTTTTTAATACACCCATAAAAACTAAATGGAGGTCAAGGTGTAAAAAAACAAACAGAATGTACGAGTAGACATTAGTAAGGTAAACTGTCCGTCCCTTAAACATCATTCTGTTCAAGCAAATAATCTCTTGAAATATAATTGTGACTAACATTACAAATAAAGGCATGAAAGTATGCAAATGTGGGTCTTTCACCAAATGCTAATAAATAGGTAATAAATACTAATAATAGGGCCGCACGGTGGATAAGTGGGTAGCACGTTGGCCACACAGTCAGGAGATCTGGAAGACCTGGGTTCAAATCTCCGTTGGGCATCTCTGTGTGGAGTTTGCATGTTCTCCCTGTGCGTGTGTGGGTTTTCTCCGGGTANTAAATTGTCCATAGGTATGAATGTGAGTGTGAATGTTTGTTTGTCTATATGTGCCCTGCGATTGGCTGGCGACCAGTCCAGGGTGTACCCCGCCTCTCGCCCAAAGTCTGCTGGGATAGGCTCCAGCATCCCCGTGACCCTAATGAGGATAAGCGGCATAGAAAATGAATGAATGAATGAATGAATACTAATAATGCTAATAAATTCCCTCTTGAGCCTTTTTTAATTTTTATTTTAATTGTTTGGAGGTTTTTTTTAGCCTTTAACGTAATATCATTGAGCTCTGTGTGCGCGCTTTCGCTTCTGCCTTTGTCATATTGACACAAAAATTCTGTTCTTGGTCTACTATTGAATACAAAAGAAAATGCACAAAGATAATGCAGAATGCGGATTGTCACAGTCACACGTGCATTTGCTTCGGATATAATATGTAGCTTGCACGGGTGTAGAAGTGCACAGCATCTTAGTTAGAGTTGATGCTTTTACTTCAGACCTGTCATGTAGATGGATTCTGTAAATGAAATACAGTATGCATTGCAGTTCTACATCATAACAAATGACTAATACATTAGCACATCATTTTGTTAAATGAATACCTCTCTGGCAAACTCTGTAAACAATTCTTGTAGACATCCGCGTGCATGTCCAAGTATATCCACTAAAACCTTTACTGCGTTCTTTGACACGGCAAAAAAATGAGGTGAAAAATTATCAGTTTTGGTAAAGCTGCTTAAAGTTTAAAAAAAATGACACATCTTTAATATTTTTCATGCGTTTGTCCTGATCGACTTGCTTTAGGAGCTCGTCAGTGAGAAACTGAGGAACCAGCAGAAGGATGCTGAACTAGAGAGGCTTGCCCATGAGCTGGAGTTGAAGCTTCTCAACCAAGAGAGTAAGCAACAAGCGGAGCTCAACTCGGCGGACAGGTGCTGTTCTACTGCTTGGTTTTTAAAACAGGAAGCATATAACTCCCAGCTCTCAAGGGTAACGTGGGGAATGGTCTATGCAGCCGGTTTAAGATGCTGGAGTCAGAGTTGCAGTTGTCCACGAAAAGGTCTTTCCAAATCAAAGAAGAGAAGATGGCTGTCCTAGAGGCCCGTCTGCAGGAATCCTCTACACTCAATCAACAGCTTCACCATGAGCTCAAAACTGTGAGTCCCATTCGGACGCAGCCTTGGAGACAAGTAGATTTTTTGGCAGGTGTTTGAGCTCTGTTCCACAAACACAGGTGAAACTGCGCTACGAAGCCTTGCAACAGAAGCAGGACGAGGTATCAAGCTGCACCTCCACCTCACCAAGGGAGAATGGGAAGGCGATAAGTAATTGGCTGCGTGAAAGTCACGAAGCGACCAAAGAACTGCTGAAGCTCAAAGACCGGCTGATTGAAGTGGAAAGGAATGTAAGATAGAGTTTAATGACAATAACAATGAACATTTTATATCCTTTTCTCCGTGTCCTTGCGTGGAGGTCGGTCCAGCGTGCAATCCACCTTTTGCCCTAAGTCATCTGGGGTAGCCCTTGTCGAGGCACTGGGCCTGTCACGATAATCGATATATCGACTAATCGAACGATAAAAAAAAGAAGATGATAAATTGATAAATTGACATGTGTGTTTGTTTTCACTCTGCACATTAGTGAAGTTACTTTCATGTTGGACGTTGGATATCCGTCTCCATCGATGTTCATTTCAACTCAGCATCCTTCTACCAACATATTCACTATCTCTCCTCTGGACATGTCCGAACCATCTCAGTCTGGCCTCTCTGGCTTTATCTCCAAAACCTCAAACATGTGCTGTCCCTCTGATGTGCTCATTCCTGATCCTGTCCATCCTGGTCACACCCGAAGAGAACCTCAGCATCTTCATCTCTGCTACCTCCAGCTCTGCCTCCTGTCTTGTTCTCAGAGGCACTGTCTCTAAACCAAACAACATGGCTGGTCTCACCACAGTTTTGTACACCTTTCCTTTCATTTTAGCTGAAACTCTTCTATCACACCCCACACTTTTCTCCACCCATTCCAGGCTGCCTGCACACGCTTCTTCACCTCTTTTCCACACTCTCCATTGCTCTGGCTTTCTAGGGCAAACCTCCACCCCTCAAGTTTCTCCTCCACGTGTTATCTGCTCTCACTACATATCACAAAGTCATCTGCAAACATCATAGTCCATGGAGATTCCTAAACATCACATATAGAAATAGGTGTAGAAAATGAATGGAAGGATCGGTTTTGTCTCAAAATTCCACAAACCTTTCCTCTGCACTCAATTGCGCTTGACTAAAGCCAGTTCCTTTCTTCACCTCTTTCTTCTCGGATGCAGAATGCCACTCTGGAGACTGAGCGCCAGGCTACACAGGGCCAGCTGAAGCAGCTGGAGAGTCAGTCTGACAGTCAACAGGCTCAGATCCTTGCCCTCCAGAGGCAAGCAGCTTCTCTGCAGGAGAACAACACTACTTTGCAGACACACAACGCAAACCTGCAGGTAGGAGAGAAGATACCATGTTCTCTGAAAATATCCGTAAACTACACCTCTGCTGAAATAAAGGGATCTTGTTGCATTTCCAGGTGGAAAAGTCCACGCTGAACTCGCAGAGTGCCTCCCTGATGGCTCAAAATGCTCAGCTGCAGCAGCAACAGGCGGGGACAGAAAGCGCCAAAGACAGCGCCATGCGGGAGCGGGGAGAGCTGCGTGGCGCTCATGAGCAACTGTCACGTGACCATGAGCGGCTGGCGGCTCTTCACGAGCGGCAAGCCTCGGAGTATGAGGTCCTCATGGGGAGACACGGCTGTCTGAAAAATGTGCATCGCACTCTGGAGCTGGAGCATCGAACACTGCAGGACAGGTGAGGGAAATCGCGCATGTTAGGCTAATTAAAGACCCTAAACCAGGGGTGGGCAAAGTTTTTGACTCGCGGGCCACATTGGGTTAAAAAAATCGGGAGAAGGGCCGTCTACATATAGGTGGTCATCTAGTGACATACTTACGGTGCAACGGAATAACACATCCAACAGGTTAACGCATCACAACACCAACCGGGCTTTCAACATAACATGTAACAGTTCTTTACACACAAGTGCCTGCAGGGCATGCTGGGTAGTCCCGTGGCAACAATATTATGAACTATGAATGATAAAACATTGGTTTTCAGGAGCGGGGGAACTTCTCTCCTTGTTTACTTCCCAAAATGCGTCAAGCACAGCCATGTTTTGGGAGAGCCACCCAGCATACCTTGCGGTAGGAATATATAATGTCATTTTGGCACGGGTGTTGCACGTAGATGTGCAGTAGTTGTTTGGATTGCTTTTGTTCCTGGGTGACTCGACCGTGCCACAGTAACGCCGCAAGTCATATGCCAGCTACACTTTTGATGTTAGTGGTTTAAAATAGAAAAGTAAGATGTTTGGTGGCCCTGTTGTGGCCCACGGGCTGCAGGTTGTCCACACCTGATGTATCCTTGTGTGTGAATGTGAGCATGAATTATTCTTTGTATTGTAGTTGTTATGAGATGTGACTGACTGGCGACCAGTCCAGGGTGTACTCTGTAAACTGGAATAGGCTCCAGCTCACCCGCAACCCTAATGAGTACAAGCACTAATTACATGTATATGCGGTATGATGTGTATGTTGGGCATATGTGCTGTAGATACAACAGCCTGCTACAACAGCGGACCAAGCTAGAAGATCTGGAGGAATCACTGAAGGAGGAGCAGATGAGGATAAGTATGGAGAAGGAACATCACAAGACCACGGCCGCTGAATGTTGCAGGCTGAGGGATGAGAACGACCGGTAAGCACACATGCAGGCCAGAACACAGGCGTTAATGGACCGATGCGGGTGAGCACATAATAAACAGATTGAGCGGAAGGGCATGTTGCGTGTGCTTCTCAGGCTAAACCAAACGTATCGACAGCTCCTGAACGACAATCAGCTGCTGTCAGCAGATCACAAGCAGCTTAAGAGCCAATTAAATGAGACCAAACTGGAGCACACCTGGCTGGAGGCTGACTTTTCCAAGCTCAACAAGGAGTACCAGCAGCTTGACATCACCTCCACAAAGCTCACCATCCAGTGCGAGGTGTTACAACAGGAAGGATTCTGCCGTGAACGGGTAGATTAACTTGTGATTAACTTATATCCACTTGTGTGATGCTTAGTTGCTAAACCAGTTGAAGGGGAACCTGGAGGAGGAGAATCACCATCTTCTCAGTCAGATCGACACACTGATGCTGCAGAACCGTACCTTGCTAGAGCAGACTATGGAGAGCAAGGATCTGTTTCACATCGAGGAACGTCAGTATATGTAAGTAGAGAGAAGCATTACACAACTTACAGCCTCCTTTGGTCTCGTTTGTGTTTTTGGAATGTGTGAGTGAATGAGTATGAGGTGGAGTACTGGGAGAAAACCCGTGCTGAGGACATCAGGTCCTTGTGCACCTGCTACTACATTTTTGGCATTCAAATCTGACTCAAACCGCCTTTTTCTCTCATTGTGTTTGTAAAGTGACAAACTTAATGATTTGAGGAGGCAGAAGGAGAAGCTGGAGGAGAAGATTATGGACCAGTATAGGTTTTATGAGCCCTCACCACCTCGCAGGTAAGTAGCGTGACATTTTGACTCAGACACCTGTAGCCGCATAAAAGAACACTTGTACCACAAAAAGAATAATGGGGATAATATACAGTATATATATTATACATAGTATATTATAATATTACATAATATATAATATATAAAGTTAGAGAGTAACTATAAAGTATGAGAATAATTTAGATCTATCGATGTGGAAAAGGTTATAAAGCCGTTTCTAAAGCATTGGGACTGCAGCAAACCACAGTGAGAGTCAGTATCTACAAACATTCCCAGAAATGGCAAGCACATCAAAATGACCCCAAGGGCACAGTGACGACTCATCCAAGAAAGCAGGCCTCTCTTGTCTCAGTTAAAGTCAGTGTTCATAACCCTACCATAAGAAAGGCACTGGGCAAAAACAGCCTGCATATTCCAAGATGAAAAGCACTGCTGAACAAAAATAACATTAGGGCCCGTCTCAATTTTGCCAGAAAAAATCTTGATGATCCCCAAGACCTTTGGGAAAATACTGTGTGGTCTTATGAGACATATCAGAAAAAGAACATCATACTAACAGTAAAATATGGTGGTGGTAGTGCGATGGTCTGGGGCTGTTTCGCTCAGTCAGGACCTGAAAGACTTGCTGTGATAAATGGAAGCATGCATTCTTAAAAAGGCGCTTCGTGCTGAAAAAGCCTTCAGTGTGACTGAACGGCAACAATTCTGCAAAGATGAGTGGGCCAAAATTCCCCCACAGCGCTTTAAGAGACTCATTGCAAGTTACGGCAAACGCTTGCTTGCAGTTGTTGCTGCTAAGAGCGGCCCAACCACTTATTAGCTTTCGTCTAAAATCACTTTGTCACACAGGACCATGTAAGCTTGAATTAAAAAACTGCCTTTTGTGTCAGTTTTGTTGTCATTGACTAATATTTAAAATTATTTGATGATCTGACACATTTAATTGTGGCAAAAAGATAAGAAATAAGGAAGGGAGCAAGCATTTTGTGGATGATAGCTATCCTTGTGGTGGTGGTACCTGAAATGTTTTTCACGTGTCCTCGGGGAGACAGTACGAATAAAGAACTTCTTTCAACCGTCAAATCTTCTCCACAGGCGAGGCAACTGGATTACTCTCAAATTAAAGAAGCTGATCAAGTCCAACAGCCGGGAAAAAGGACTAGATCACGCTCTCGCACCGACGTACTCCGAGCCTAGCGAGGCGCAGCTCTCATCTCACGACAGCAGCTCCGTCACCGGTTCCGATGGCTCTGGAGGCTCGACTTCCGCATCGGCGGGCGACGCCGTCTTGCCTGAGCGGAACAACAGTGAGAATACGCTTTCTTGCAGGAACACGACGTCACTATGACTTGGGAGCGCTTCTCTTTGTGCGGCATCGCGTCCGTTTTTCCTCATGCGTGCGCCAACGTGCCTCTCCTTCTGTCTTGTTTCTCTTCATTCCCTCTTCGCCTTTATACACAACCCATGTGGTTTTCTGTTACGTAGCCCCACTGAAACCGTTGCCCCATGTGAGGAACAGACTGAAGAACAAAGGCAAAGTCAAGTCCCTCCTCCGACGTTCCTTGTGTAAGACTCCATCTTGCCTTAAGTCTTTCACGTCGTAGTTATCTCTTAAGCGCATCGTTGGCTCGTTCATGCTACCCCATCGCACTACCAGAAACTAATAAGTCGTAATAATACGAGCATGCATAACAGTCAGCGTCCAATTCACAATTTGAAAGCTTTCCCTGCAAATAAAGTACGCCTCAGTTCGCATAACCAGTCCCATCCTCTGCTCCGACAATGCAGCCCTGAGCAGCATGGTGTGTCCCTCAGCCCGGTTTGAGCAGGAGCAATGGGCAGAGAGCTCCGAGGAGCTGGACGGCTACGGGGCTGATGTGCAGGACGAGACAAAAACCATGACCTCATTTAATAGCACATCCGTCATGTCCATCCTCCACCTGCATCCCACCACTGATCCATCCATCCACCCAGGTGTGCCGGAACTGACAGGTACAAACATTCATGCACCCATTCATCTGAAATTTTCTGTGGAATCGACTCCCCGGTGAGTGCAAATGTGTATTTGATAAATACTGTTTTTTGATTCACTTGCTCTGGCCAACAGATAAGGATTCAAACGATAGTGCCGCGCCATCTGGTTTTGAGGACAGCGGCGTGCCGCAGCATCACGGTAAAGCTTTGCGGAGAGCCGTTTAGAGGATTCCGCAAATACAGATGTATTACGCTCGCAGGAATTAGAGTAAATCCATCAAATCGCTATCATGACCTTGTTTCTTATTAATCTGTATGCCCACCACACAAGCTAAGAACTATGGAGTGGAATCTACCGCCCCCTTTCTGTCATTCACGATTCGATGCATTTGCTCGTATCGGATTCACCCTTTCCCGCTGGCTCGTGCAGTACATCCACCAGTCAAAATATGCAAACAACATGGATATTGTTGTTGTTGCGGTTCCCAGTGGTGCAATGCAGTTATACTGAGAGCTTGTTGGTAACTTACAGTAACAAACCCCTTGTTATCCAGGGTAGGATTTAGCAGTTTTACATACTTTTGTCCTAGTGAAGGAGTTTGCATGTCCCGGTGATCATAGGAGCTCATTTGTCGGGTGGCCCTACCAGGAGCATAAAAGTCCCCAAGACAAACAGCTCCTAGGTGAAGGATGAGACAAAAAATAGTTCAAATGGGGAAAAACGTTTGATCACGGTTTCCCTCACCTGGAAGTGGGTCACCGGGGGGCACCCCTCTGGAGCCAGGCCTGGAGGTCGGGCACAATGGCGAGCCAGACGTTCGCCATTGTCCTCCACCTCCAAGTCCAGTTGCAGTTGCAGGGACCTTGGGGGTCTGATACTTAGCTGGAGAAAGTTTCTCTGTACATATGAGATGTCACCTCTCAGGTGGGGAAGGAGCCTGAGCTGGTGTACTAGGTGAGAGGTTTTGGCTAGATATAGGAGGATGCACGGCGATGGCTCTGGAACCGGACCTCTTGAGAGGGGCTGGACTTTATTTCATTGGCATTGCCAGCAAAGAGGTGGGGTGGAAATTCTTGTTGCCCCCCGGCTCAGGGACTGTCCGTTGGATTTTAACTAGTGAACGGTGGTAGGGGAGGTTGTTGGTCAGACGTGGCAGACCAAAATGTGTTGTGAGGGTCTACTGGGAACGTCTGGCAGAGTTCCCTGTCAGAAGGAGTTTATATTCCCACCTCCAAGAGAGCTTTCATCATGTTCCGAGGGAGGCCGCAGACCTTGAGTCTGAGTGGGCCATGTTCCGTGCCTCTATTGTCGAGACAATGGGTCGGAGCTGTGTCGGTGGCAGTAAAGTGGCCAGTGCCTGCCGTGACTGTAATTCAAGAACCCGTTGGTGGACATCAGCTGTGAGGGATGCCATCAAACTGAAGAAAGCTTGATTAGCTTTTTTAGCACATGGGAGCCTGGAGAAAGTTGACAGGTGGTAGTCGCCAAGGTCAAAACTCTGACGTGGGAGGTGTTCAGGGAATCCATGGAGAACAACTTCTGGATGGCTTCAAAGAGATTCTATACCACCATCCACAGTCTCAGGAAGGAGATGTTGTCGCCTGTTGGAAGGAACACTTTGAAGCAGTGTCTATGGACTCCACAGTGGGCTCTCCAATCTCTAGGGCTGTGGTTAGAAACCTCCTCTGTGGCAGGGCCTCAAGGGTGGATGAGATCTGCCCGGAGTTCCTTAAGGCCCAGGATGCTGTGGGAGCATCATGGTTGACACAGTTCTGCAGCATCACGTGGCTGTGCCTCTGGATTGGTAGACCGGCGTGGTGGTCCCCTTTTTTCAAAAGGGAGACTGGAGAGTGTGTTCCACATACCGTGGGATCATTGTGATATCAGTGTGCTTTTCATCCTGGTAGTGGAACTGTGGACCAATTCACTACCCTTGGCAGGGTCTTTGAGGGTGCATGGGAGTTTGCCCAACCGGCCCACATGGGTTTTGAAGGAATTTCATTGTGTTCTCCGGGGAATCCTGCAGGGAGTACTCCAGGAGTATTGGGTACCGCACCACCTTTTAGCGATTGGGTGCCTAAATTTGCCTAAAAAAATTGCCTTCAGGGCACGTCCGTCTGGTAGGAGGTCTTGGAGAAGACCCAGGACATGTTAGAGAGACTATCCATTAGAGTAGTGGTTCCCAAACTTTTTCTGCAGCGCCTCCCTTTTGGAGACATAATGAGTTTTAGCACGTCCCTCCACCCTAAAAATATGGTAATAATGAAAGGTAGCACCGCACCCCCCCTCCCCTGTCATATTGCCAAGCCCCCCTTAGGGGCTATGTCCCCAAGTTAGAAAACCACTGCATTAGAGAGACTATTATAGTGCAACAAAATAAGACATTCATAGCAGGTTAACCCATCACGTAAATCAACTACTGCTACTACATGGGCCAAAAACATAACATGTAACTAACAGTTGTTTACATACGAGTGCCTGCAGGTCATGCTGGGTAGTCCCATGCCAACAACAATATGAATTTTGAATGACAAAACATTGGATGTCAGGATCTAGACCTGGGATCCAAGGGTACACCAGTTGACATGGACACCACTTGTCAATAGGGTTACGTGATAACAAATGAAAACAATTAGCGCCTAAAATTCATAATTACCAGTGTGCCTGAACGCTTCACGGCACAAGGAGAAAGGAGACAGCGCATGAAGTGAACAAATATGTAAGTTTGAGGATTTTTTCATGTGTTATGTTTCTTGAAAATGTCATTCATATTAGTGGTCCAATTCCCACACCTGTCACTCTGAGTGGGCATTCCCCCAAAAATGAGGCTTGATTTTTGCCTTTAGCCATAGTGAGTAGTAGACAAGCAGTTTTTCTGGGAGTGGGGGGGGCGTATATTGTGCACGCAGAGTCCAAATCGAGTGGCTTAACACATGACTGCCGAAAAATGGGACGCGTTCTGCACATTATGTTTCTGCCGCGGATCCCATAGTGACACTCTGTAGCATATGTGTCCAATTCCACACTAAGGGGGAGTTTACAGTTCGTTCATAGTGGTAAACAAAACACATTTTTGTAAGGACAATATTGTAATGCAGCTCAGTGGATTATGCAATGTGTGAAAAAACAACTGGTTTCTTCCTCAGGGCTTAAAGCGGTCCAGGATGGAGCCCAAAGCGAGAGCAGTGGGGAGTTCAGCGTGAGCCTGGATAATGAGCCCTGGTCTAATGGCAGCAGCCCCGTCCAGCAGCCGCTGTCTCGCCGCTCTTCCTCGACGTACCAACCACCCCGCGACACCTCCACTCCCCAGCACGTGCACAATGACTCCTCCAAAGCCTCGACCTTGCCCATGGAAAAGAACCATGACTCTGATTTTAAGCAAAAGGAACCCGCATCAACCCAGGACTTCTGGCTCACGCGGGGAACAAAGAGCATTAGAAGGGGATCGAAAGGAAAAGAGACGCGTCGCTCATCAGATTTCGGCGGCATGCTCAGCACACATCTAAAATCTAGCTCCAGTAATACCGAATGCACCAAGGGCTCGGCTTGTGCACCAGTTACAGTGCTCTATGTTCAGGGTAAGTCGTCCTCAATGTCTGGTTGCCTCAACTGCTTCTCCAATCCTTTGGGAAAAGAAGGGCGGCTGAAGGGCTTCAAGTCTCCTAAAGGTCTCCCTCGTGCCAGCGGTGTGATTTCCACAGCTGACGACCCCTCCAGACGCTCCAGCGTCAACAGCAAGGTGCCGCTCAAGACAATTCCGGTCCCGGTATCCGAAAAGTGCAGTAACCGGGAGAAACGAGAAACAACATTCAAGCCCGGTCAACAACCAGGAGTCAGTGAAGCTGAGCCGGTTCCTCCGCTCAAACCTCCCAGGGACCCAGCACTTCACAAATCCCCTGTACAGGAGTCCCAATTTACACTCAACTCGGTCTTTTCTAACACAATCTTCAGTGATTCTGCAGGGACAGCTTGTCCCAGCACACCAGACCGTTTCCTCTCGGAGTCCTCGTGTAAAGCCACCAGCGAGCCAGAAGTCCACTCGTAGCCATTTTGCGCCACAATGGTGTGGGTGGACTGGAAGAAAAGGAAGGATAACATAAAATCCTCTGTTATGTTGTTATGCGGTGTCCTGCAACTAAAACAAATAGCACTACTAAGCGCACTACTACGTAGATTTAGTTGGGTTTCTGTTTCTGCCTGTTTGATTGTAGTGGTGGTATACAGTAACGGTATGCATACAGTATATACAGTGTATATATATATATAAATATATCAGGGCTGTCAAACTTTAACGCATTAACCATTTTTTTTTTACACAAGACTAACGTGCGCACATCCCATTTGACCCTCGGCCCACGCCGTGGTTTGGGGAGCCGCAGAAGTGGTAGTTTAGCGTGGAGCTAGAATCTCGAACAAACACTGAGCAGAAATGGGCAAAGAGAAGGGTATTTTGAATGGCAACACTCGCTTGAATGCCTTTGCAGATGGCTCTTTCAACAAGACCCAAGTTACTTGCGTCGCTGTAACTTGAGCTGTCGTGAAGTACATCGCCTCTGGGAGAAGAGGGAAGTTACTGGCGGCCTGCAGGTATTGCTTTGTCTTTTATACAGGGGTAGCTTGGCATTAAGTGTCCCAGCTAACGAGTGTTTTTAGATGCGAGCTGTTTTTTTCGTTTTGCTTTGAACTGCTAGCTAAAATTTAAGCTAGGAGCTGCTAGCTACCGGCATAGCCAATAAGAGCTTTTTGGGGCGCTAGCTAACGACATATCATGACTTTGACACTAGCGTTATAGTGAACGTACGTACATTCAAGCCGTCTAATTTATCTCATTCAGCATGGATTGTGCAAAACTATGACAGGAACAAACATCAAATTAAAAGCACTAAATAAATACAGAATAAGAAGTTGTGTGCCACAAATATGCACATTAGCACTCAGTAAGGTCTTACCGTTATGCATTCCCACATAGCATCAGCATTTGGGCGCAAATAGGTGAAGGAAAAAGGGTAGAATTACAGTACAGTAGTGTGAGCGCAGCGGGTGAGAACAAAGATGGTGCATTCGAGGACCATCAAATCGTGGGACAAATCGCCACTTGCATTAAACATTCCCATATTTCCAATATTGACATCCCTCTAAATACAATTTGATGTAGTTATCAAGTAATTACCACAAAGAGAATGAAATCTGTACTTATTGTGGATAAAAACTTATTTTTTACCTGTGGTTGTTATGTGATGAATTGATCGGTATAGACAAATGCAATTAATATATGCAGTATATACTGTATATGTGGGTTTGTGTATAAATGTACACTATGTGTGTGTACATGAAGACATTTTAAGATTTTGTCAGTTTTATAACATTACAATGTGAACCTGAAGGAACAGTGTAAGATGTAACGAAGTCCTTTGTGTTTTGTCCTTTTAATAAAGTCAATAATTAAGCCAAATCGTCCCATTACCTTGTCTAGGCGGGGTGGGCGCGAGAGTCGTTTTCGCTGTTCTCATTGGCTGTGACAACTCACGTGACGNAATGGATGGATGGATACTAATAATGACCTCTTGAGCCTTTTTTAATTTTTATTTTAATTGGAGGTTTTTTTTAGCCTTTAACGTAATATCATTGAGCTCTGTGTGCGCGCTTTCGCTTCTGCCTTTGTCATATTGACACAAAAATTCTGTTCTTGGTCTACTATTGAATACAAAAGAAAATGCACAAAGATAATGCAGAATGCGGATTGTCACAGTCACACATGCATTTGCTTCGGATATAATATGTAGCTTGCACGGGTGTAGAAGTGCACAGCATCTTAGTTAGAGTTGATGCTTTTACTTCAGACCTGTCATGTAGATGGATTCCGTAAATGAAATGCAGTATGCGTTGCAGTTCTACATCATAACAAATGACTAATACATTAGCATATAATTTTGTTAAATGAATACCTCTCTGGCAAACTCTGTAAACAATTCTTGTAGACACCCGCGTGCATGTCCAAGTATATCCACTAAAACCTTTACTGCGTTCTTTGACACGGCAAAAAAATGAGGTGAAAAACTATCAGTTTTGGTAAAGCTGCTTGAAGTTTTAAAAAAATGACACATCTTTAATATTTTTCATGCGTTTGTCCTGATCGACTTGCTTTAGGAGCTCGTCAGTGAGAAACTGAGGAACCAGCAGAAGGATGCTGAACTAGAGAGGCTTGCCCATGAGCTGGATTTGAAGCTTCTCAACCAAGAGAGTAAGCAACAAGCGGAGCTCAACTCGGCGGACAGGTGCTGTTCTACTGCTTGGTTTTTAAAACAGGAAGCATATAACTCCCAGCTCTCAGGGCTAACGTGGGGAATGGTCTATGCAGCCGGTTTAGGATGCTGGAGTCAGAGTTGCAGTTGTCCACGAAAAGGTCTTTCCAAATCAAAGAAGAGAAGATGGCTGTCCTAGAGGCCCGTCTGCAGGAATCCTCTACACTCAATCAACAGCTTCACCATGAGCTCAAAACTGTGAGTCCCATTCGGACGCAGCCTTGGAGACAAGTAGATTTTTTGGCAGGTGTTTGAGCTCTGTTCCACAAACACAGGTGAAACTGCGCTACGAAGCCTTGCAACAGAAGCAGGACGAGGTATCAAGCTGCACCTCCACCTCACCAAGGGAGAATGGGAAGGCGATAAGTAATTGGCTGCGTGAAAGTCACGAAGCGACCAAAGAACTGCTGAAGCTCAAAGACCGGCTGATTGAAGTGGAAAGGAATGTAAGATAGAGTTTAATGACAATAACAATGAACATTTTATATCCTTTTCTCCGTGTCCTTGAGTGGAGGTCGGTCCAGCGTGCAATCCACCTTTTACCCTAAGTCATCTGGGGTAGCCCTTGTCGAGACACTAGGCCTGTCACGATAATCGATATATCGACTAATCGAACGATAAAAAAAAAGAAGACCCAAAGTGTATTTTGGCTTTGATAAATTGACATGTGTGTTTGTTTTCACTCTGCACATTAATGAAGTTAGTTTCATGTTGGACGTTGGATATCCGTCTCCGTCGATGTTCATTTCAACTCAGCATCCTTCTACCAATATATTCACTATCTCTCCTCTGGACATGTCCGAACCATCTCAGTCTGGCCTCTCCGGCTTTAGCTCCAAAACCTCTAACATGTGCTGTCCCTCTGATGTGCTCATTTCTGATCTTGTCCATCCTGGTCACACCCGAAAAGAACCTCAGAATCTTCATCTCTGCTACCTCCAGCTCTGCCGCCTGTCTTTTCCTCGGCGGCACTGTCTCTAAACCAAACAACATGGCTGGTCTCACCACAGTTTTGTACACCTTTCCTTTCATTTTAGCTGAAACTCTTCTATCACACCCGACACCTTTCTCCACCCATTCCAGCCTGCCTGCACACGCTTTTTCACCGCTTTTCCACACTCTCCATTGCTCTGGCTTTCTAGGGCAAACCTCCACCCCTCAAGTTTCTCCTCCACCTGTTATCTGCTCTCACTACATATCACAATGTCATCTGCAAACATCATAGTCCATGGAGATTCCTGAACATCACATATAGAAATAGGTGTAGAAAATGAATGGAAGAATCGGTTTTGTCTCAAAATTCCACAAACCTTTCCTCTGCACTCAATTGCGCCTGACTAAAGCCAGTTCCTTTCTTCACCTCTTTCTTCTCGGATGCAGAATGCCACTCTGGAGACTGAGCGCCAGGCTACACAGGGCCAGCTGAAGCAGCTGGAGAGTCAGTCTGACAGTCAACAGGCTCAGATCCTTGCCCTCCAGAGGCAAGCAGCTTCTCTGCAGGAGAACAACACTACTTTGCAGACACACAACGCAAACCTGCAGGTAGGAGAGAAGATACCATGTTCTCTGAAAATATCCGTAAACTACACCTCTGCTGAAATAAAGGGATCTTGTTGCATTTCCAGGTGGAAAAGTCCACGCTGAACTCGCAGAGTGCCTCCCTGATGGCTCAAAATGCTCAGCTGCAGCAGCAACAGGCGGGGACAGAAAGCGCCAAAGACAGCGCCATGCGGGAGCGGGGAGAGCTGCGTGGCGCTCATGAGCAACTGTCACGTGACCATGAGCGGCTGGCGGCTCTTCACGAGCGGCAAGCCTCGGAGTATGAGGTCCTCATGGGGAGACACGGCTGTCTGAAAAATGTGCATCGCACTCTGGAGCTGGAGCATCGAACACTGCAGGACAGGTGAGGGAAATCGCGCATGTTAGGCTAATTAAAGACCCTAAACCAGGGGTGGGCAAAGTTTTTGACTCGCGGGCCACATTGGGTTAAAAAAATCGGGAGAAGGGCCGTCTACATATAGGTGGTCATCTAGTGACATACTTACGGTGCAACGGAATAACACATCCAACAGGTTAACGCATCACAACACCAACCGGGCTTTCAACATAACATGTAACAGTTCTTTACACACAAGTGCCTGCAAGGCATGCTGGGTAGTCCCGTGGCAACAATATTATGAACTATGAATGATAAAACATTGGTTTTCAGGAGCGGGGGATCTTCTCTTCTTGTTTACTTCCCAAAATGCGTCAAGCACAGCCATGTTTTGGGAGAGCCACCCAGCATACCTTGCGGTAGGAATATATAATGTCATTTTGGCACGGGTGTTGCACGTAGATGTGCAGTAGTTGTTTGGATTGATTTTGTTCCTGGGTGACTCGACCGTGCCACAGTAACGCCGCAAGTCATATGCCAGCTACACTTTTGATGTTAGTGGTTTAAAATAGAAAAGTAAGATGTTTGGTGGCCCTGTTGTGGCCCACGGGCTGCAGGTTGTCCACACCTGATGTATCCTTGTGTGTGAATGTGAGCATGAATTATTCTTTGTATTGTAGTTGTTATGAGATGTGACTGACTGGCGACCAGTCCAGGGTGTACTCTGTAAACTGGAATAGGCTCCAGCTCACCCGCAACCCTAATGAGTACAAGCACTAATTACATGTATATGCGGTATGATGTGTATGTTGGGCATATGTGCTGTAGATACAACAGCCTGCTACAACAGCGGACCAAGCTAGAAGATCTGGAGAAATCACTGAAGGAGGAGCAGATGAGGATAAGTATGGAGAAGGAACATCACAAGACCACTGCCGCTGAATGTTGCAGGCTGAGGGATGAGAACGACCGGTAAGCACACATACAGGCCAGAGCACAGGCGTTAATGGACCGATGCGGGTCAGCACATAATAAACAGATTGAGCGGAAGGGCATGTTGCGTGTGCTTCTCAGGCTAAACCAAACGTATCGACAGCTCCTGAACGACAATCAGCTGCTGTCAGCAGATCACAAGCAGCTTAAGAGCCAATTAAATGAGACCAAACTGGAGCACACCTGGCTGGAGGCTGACTTTTCCAAGCTCAACAAGGAGTACCAGCAGCTTGACATCACCTCCACAAAGCTCACCAACCAGTGCGAGGTGTTACAACAGGAAGGATTCTGCCGTGAACGGGTAGATTAACTTGTGATTAACTTATATCCACTTGTGTGATGCTTAGTTGCTAAACCAGTTGAAGGGGAACCTGGAGGAGGAGAATCACCATCTTCTCAGTCAGATCGACACACTGATGCTGCAGAACCGTACCTTGCTAGAGCAGACTATGGAGAGCAAGGATCTGTTTCACATCGAGGAACGTCAGTATATGTAAGTAGAGAGAAGCATTACACAACTTACAGCCTCCATTGGTCTCGTTTGTGTTTTTGGAATGTGTGAGTGAATGAGTATGAGGTGGAGTACTGGGAGAAAACCCGTGCTGAGGACATCAGGTCCTTGTGCACCTGCTACTACATTTTTGGCATTCAAATCTGACTCAAACCGCCTTTTTCTCTCATTGTGTTTGTAAAGTGACAAACTTAATGATTTGAGGAGGCAGAAGGAGAAGCTGGAGGAGAAGATTATGGACCAGTATAGGTTTTATGAGCCCTCACCACCTCGCAGGTAAGTAGCGTGACATTTTGACTCAGACACCTGTAGCCGCATAAAAGAACACTTGTACCACAAAAAGAATAATGGGGATAATATACAGTATATATATTATACATAGTATATTATAATATTACATAATATATAATATATAAAGTTAGAGAGTAACTATAAAGTATGAGAATAATTTAGATCTATCGATGTGGAAAAGGTTATAAAGCCGTTTCTAAAGCATTGGGACTGCAGCAAACCACAGTGAGAGTCAGTATCTACAAACATTCCCAGAAATGGCAAGCACATCAAAATGACCCCAAGGGCACAGTGACGACTCATCCAAGAAAGCAGGCCTCTCTTGTCTCAGTTAAAGTCAGTGTTCATAACCTTACCATAAGAAAGGCACTGGGCAAAAACAGCCTGCATATTCCAAGATGAAAAGCACTGCTGAACAAAAATAACATTAGGGCCCGTCTCAATTTTGCCAGGAAAAATCTTGATGATCCCCAAGACCTTTGGGAAAATACTGTGTGGTCTTATGAGACATTTCAGAAAAAGAACATCATACTAACAGTAAAATATGGTGGTGGTAGTGCGATGGTCTGGGGCTGTTTCGCTGAGTCGGGACCTGAAAGACTTGCTGTGATAAATGGAAGCATGAATTCTTAAAAAGGCTTCATGCTGAAAAAGCCTTCAGTGTGACTGAACGGCAACAATTCTGCAAAGATGAGTGGGCCAAAATTCCCCCACAGCGCTTTAAGAGACTCATTGCAAGTTACGGCAAACGCTTGATTGCAGTTGTTGCTGCTAAGAGCAGCCCAACCACTTATTAGCTTTCGTCTAAAATCACTTTGTCACACAGGACCATGTAAGCTTGAATTAAAAAACTGCATTTTGTGTCAGTTTTGTTGTCATTGACTAATATTTAAAATTATTTGATGATCTGACACATTTAAATGTGGCAAAAAGATGAGAAATGAAATGTTTTCCATGTGTCCTCGGGAAGACAGCACGAATAAAGAACTTCTTTCAACCGTCAAATCTTCTCCACAGGCGAGGCAACTGGATTACTCTCAAATTAAAGAAGCTGATCAAGTCCAACAGCCGGGAAAAAGGACTAGATCACGCTCTCGCACCGACGTACTCCGAGCCTAGCGAGGCGCAGCTCTCATCTCACGACAGCAGCTCCGTCACCGGTTCCGATGGCTCTGGAGGCTCGACTTCCGCATCGGCGGGCGACGCCGTCTTGCCTGAGCGGAACAACAGTGAGAATACGCTTTCTTGCAGGAACACGACGTCACTATGACTTGGGAACGCTTCTCTTTGTGCGGCATCGCGTCCGTTTTTCCTCATGCGTGCGCCAACGTGCCTCTCCTTCTGTCTTATTTCTCTTCATTCCCTTTTATACACAACCCATGTGGTTTTCTGTTACGTAGCCCCACTGAAACCGTTGCCCCATGTGAGGAACAGACTGAAGAACAAAGACAAAGTCAAGTCCCTCCTCCGACGTTCCTTGTGTAAGACTCCATCTTGCCTTAGGTCTTTCACGTCGTAGTTAACTCTTAAGCGTATCGATGGCTCCTTCATGCTACCCCATCGCACTACCAGAAACTAATAAGTCGTAATAATACGAGCATGCATAACAGTCAGCGTCCAATTCACAATTGGAAAGCTTTCCCTGCAAATAAAGTACGCCTCAGTTCGCATAACCAGTCCCATCCTCTGCTCCGACAATGCAGCCCTGAGCAGCATGGTGTGTCCCTCAGCCCGGTTTGAGCAGGAGCAATGGGCAGAGAGCTCCGAGGAGCTGGACGGCTACGGGGCTGATGTGCAGGACGAGACAAAAACCATGACCTCATTTAATAGCACATCCGTCATGTCCATCCTCCACCTGCATCCCACCACTGATCCATCCATCCACCCAGGTGTGCCGGAACTGACAGGTACAAACATTCATGCACCCATTCATCTGAAATTTTCTGTGGAATCGACTCCCCGGTGAGTGCAAATGTGTATTTGACAAATATTGTTTTTTGATTCACTTGCTCTGGCCAACAGATAAGGATTCAAACGATAGTGCCGCGCCATCTGGTTTTGAGGACAGCGGCGTGCCGCAGCATCACGGTAAAGCTTTGCGGAGAGCCGTTTAGAGGATTCCGCAAATACAGATGTATTACGCTCGCAGGAATTAGAGTAAATCCATCAAATCGCTATCATGACCTTGTTTCTTATTAATCTGTATGCCCACCACACAAGCTAAGAACTATGGAGTGGAATCTACCGCCCCCTTTCTGTCATTCACGATTCGATGCATTTGCTCGTATCGGATTCACCCTTTCCCGCTGGCTCGTGCAGTACATCCACCAGTCAAAATATGCAAACAACATGGATATTGTTGTTGTTGCGGTTCCCAGTGGTGCAATGCAGTTATACTGAGAGCTTGTTGGTAACTTACAGTAATAACCCCCTTGTTATCCAGGGTAGGATTTAGCAGTTTTACATACTTTTGTCCTAGTGAAGGAGTTTGCATGTCCCGGTGATCATAGGAGCTCATTTGTCGGGTGGCCCTACCAGGAGCATAAAAGTCCCCAAGACAAACAGCTCCTAGGTGAAGGATGAGACAAAAAATAGTTCAAATGGGGAAAAACGTTTGATCACGGTTTCCCTCACCTGGAAGTGGGTCACCGGGGGGCACCCCTCTGGAGCCAGGCCTGGAGGTCGGGCACAATGGCGAGCCAGACGTTCGCCATTGTCCTCCACCTCCAAGTCCAGTTGCAGTTGCAGGGACCTTGGGGGTCTGATACTTAGCTGGAGAAAGTATCTCTGTACATATGAGATGTCACCTCTCAGGTGGGGAAGGAGCCTGAGCTGGTGTACTAGGTGAGAGGTTTTGGCTAGATATAGGAGGATGCACGGCGATGGCTCTGGAACCGGACCTCTTGAGAGGGGCTGGACTTTATTTCATTGGCATTGCCAGCAAAGAGGTGGGGTGGAAATTCTTGTTGCCCCCCGGCTCAGGGACTGTCCGTTGGATTTTAACTAGTGAACGGTGGTAGGGGAGGATGTTGGTCAGACGTGGCAGACCAAAATGTGTTGTGAGGGTCTACTGGGAACGTCTGGCAGAGTTCCCTGTCAGAAGGAGTTTATATTCCCACCTCCAAGAGAGCTTTCATCATGTTCCGAGGGAGGCCGCAGACCTTGAGTCTGAGTGGGCCATGTTCCGTGCCTCTATTGTCGAGACAATGGGTCGGAGCTGTGTCGGTGGCAGTAAAGTGGCCAGTGCCTGCCGTGACTGTAATTCAAGAACCCGTTGGTGGACATCAGCTGTGAGGGATGCCATCAAACTGAAGAAAGCTTGATTAGCTTTTTTAGCACATGGGAGCCTGGAGAAAGTTGACAGGTGGTAGTCGCCAAGGTCAAAACTCTGACGTGGGAGGTGTTCAGGGAAGCCATGGAGAACAACTTCTGGATGGCTTCAAAGAGATTCTATACCACCATCCACAGTCTCAGGAAGGAGATGTTGTCGCCTGTTGGAAGGAACACTTTGAAGCAGTGTCTAAGGACTCCACAGTGGGCTCTCCAATCTCTAGGGCTGTGGTTAGAAACCTCCTCTGTGGCAGGGCCTCAAGGGTGGATGAGATCTGCCCGGAGTTCCTTAAGGCCCAGGATGCTGTGGGAGCATCATGGTTGACACAGTTCTGCAGCATCACGTGGCTGTGCCTCTGGATTGGTAGACCGGCGTGGTGGTCCCCTTTTTTCAAAAGGGAGACTGGAGAGTGTGTTCCACATACCGTGGGATCATTGTGATATCAGTGTGCTTTTCATCCTGGTAGTGGAACTGTGGACCAATTCACTACCCTTGGCAGGGTCTTTGAGGGTGCATGGGAGTTTGCCCAACCGGCCCACATGGGTTTTGAAGGAATTTCATTGTGTTCTCCGAGGAATCCTGCAGGGAGTACTCCAGGAGTATTGGGTACCGCACCACCTTTTAGCGATTGGGTGCCTAAATTTGCCTAAAAAAATTGCCTTCAGGGCACGTCCGTCTGGTAGGAGGTCTTGGAGAAGACCCAGGACATGTTAGAGAGACTATCCATTAGAGTAGTGGTTCCCAAACTTTTTCTGCAGCGCCCCCCTTTTGGAGACATAATGAGTTTTAGCACGTCCCTCCACCCTAAAAATATGGTAATAATGAAAGGTAGCACCGCACCCCCCCTCCCCTGTCATATTGCCAGGCCCCCCTTAGGGGGTATGTCCCCAAGTTTGAAAACCACTGCATTAGAGAGACTATTATAGTGCAACAAAATAAGACATTCATAGCAGGTTAACCCATCACGTAAATCAACTACTGATACTACATGGGCCTAAAACATAACATGTAACTAACAGTTGTTTACATACTAGTGCCTGCAGGTCATGCTGGGTAGTCCCATGCCAACAACAATATGAATTTTGAATGACAAAACATTGGATGTCAGGATCTAGACCTGGGATCCAAGGGTACACCAGTTGACATGGACACCACTTGTCAATAGGGTTACGTGATAACAAATGAAAACAATTAGCGCCTAAAATTCATAATTACCAGTGTGCCTGAACGCTTCACGGCACAAGGAGAAAGGAGACAGCGCATGAAGTGAACAAATATGTAAGTTTGAGGATTTTTTCATGTGTTATGTTTCTTGAAAATGTCATTCATATTAGTGGTCCAATTCCCACACCTGTCACTCTGAGTGGGCATTCCCCCAAAAATGAGGCTTGATTTTTGCCTTTAGCCATAGTGAGTAGTAGACAAGCAGTTTTTCTGGGAGTGGGGGGGGCGTATATTGTGCACGCAGAGTCCAAATCGAGTGGCTTAACACATGACTGCCGAAAAATGGGACGCGTTCTGCACATTATGTTTCTGCCGCGGATCCCATAGTGACACTCTGTAGCATTTGTGTCCAATTCCACACTAAGGGGGAGTTTACAGTTCGTTCATAGTGGTAAACAAAACACATTTTTGTAAGGACAATATTGTAATGCAGCTCAGTGGATTATGCAATGTGTGAAAAAACAACTGGTTTCTTCCTCAGGGCTTAAAGCGGTCCAGGATGGAGCCCAAAGCGAGAGCAGTGGGGAGTTCAGCGTGAGCCTGGATAATGAGCCCTGGTCTAATGGCAGCAGCCCCGTCCAGCAGCCGCTGTCTCGCCGCTCTTCCTCGACGTACCAACCACCCCGCGACACCTCCACTCCCCAGCACGTGCACAATGACTCCTCCAAAGCCTCGACCTTGCCCGTGGAAAAGAACCATGACTCTGATTTTAAGCAAAAGGAACCCGCATCAACCCAGGACTTCTGGCTCACGCGGGGAACAAAGAGCATTAGAAGGGGATCGAAAGGAAAAGAGACGCGTCGCTCATCTGATTTCGGCGGCATGCTCAGCACACATCTAAAATCTAGCTCCAGTAATACGGAATGCACCAAGGGCTCGGCTTGTGCACCAGTTACAGTGCTCTATGTTCAGGGTAAGTCGTCCTCAATGTCTGGTTGCCTCAACTGCTTCTCCAATCCTTTGGGAAAAGAAGGGCGGCTGAAGGGCTTCAAGTCTCCTAAAGGTCTCCCTCGTGCCAGCGGTGTGATTTCCACAGCTGACGACCCCTCCAGACGCTCCAGCGTCAACAGCAAGGTGCCGCTCAAGACAATTCCGGTCCCGGTATCCGAAAAGTGCAGTAACCGGGAGAAACGAGAAACAACATTCAAGCCCGGTCAACAACCAGGAGTCAGTGAAGCTGAGCCGGTTCCTCCGCTCAAACCTCCCAGGGACCCAGCACTTCACAAATCCCCTGTACAGGAGTCTCAATTTACGCTCAACTCGGTCTTTTCTAACACAATCTTCAGTGATTCTGCAGGGACAGCTTGTCCCAGCACACCAGACCGTTTCCTCTCGGAGTCCTCGTGTAAAGCCACCAGCGAGCCAGAAGTCCACTCGTAGCCATTTTGCTCCACTATGGTGTGGGTGGACTGGAAGAAAAGGAAGGATAACATAAAATCCTCTGTTATGTTGTTATGCGGTGTCCTGCAACTAAAACAAATAGCACTACTAAGCGCACTACTACGTAGATTTAGTTGGGTTTCTGTTTCTGCCTGTTTGATTGTAGTGGTGGTATACAGTAACGGTATGCATACAGTATATACAGTGTATATATATATAAATATATCAGGGCTGTCAAACTTTAACGCATTAACCATTTTTTTTTTACACAAGACTAACGTGCGCACATCCCATTTGACCCTCGGCCCACGCCGTGGTTTGGGGAGCCGCAGAAGTGGTAGTTTAGCGTGGAGCTAGAATCTCGAACAAACACTGAGCAGAAATGGGCAAAGAGAAGGGTATTTTGAATGGCAACACTCGCTTGAATGCCTTTGCAGATGGCTCTTTCAACAAGACCCAAGTTACTTGCGTCGCTGTGACTTGAGCTGTCGTGACGTACATCGCCTCTGGGAGAAGAGGGAAGTTACTGGCGGCCTGCAGGTATTGCTTTGTCTTTTATACAGGGGTAGCTTGGCATTAAGTGTCCCAGCTAACGAGTGTTTTTAGATGCGAGCTGTTTTTTTCGTTTTGCTAGGAACTGCTAGCTACCGGCATAGCCAATAAGAGCTTTTTGGGGCGCTAGCTAACGACATATCATGACTTTGACACTAGCGTTATAGTGAACGTACGTACATTCAAGCCGTCTAATTTATCTCATTCAGCATGGATTGTGCAAAACTATGACAGGAACAAACATCAAATTAAAAGCACTAAATAAATACAGAATAAGAAGTTGTGTGCCACAAATATGCACATTAGCACTCAGTAAGGTCTTACCGTTATGCATTCCCACATAGCATCAGCATTTGGGCGCAAATAGGTGAAGGAAAAAGGGTAGAACTACAGTACAGTAGTGTGAGCGCAGCGGGTGAGAACAAAGATGGTGCATTCGAGGACCATCAAATCGTGGGACAAATCGCCACTTGCATTAAACATTCCCATATTTCCAATATTGACATCCCTCTAAATACAATTTGATGTAGTTATCAAGTAATTACCACAAAGAGAATGAAATCTGTACTTATTGTGGATAAAAACTTATTTTTTACCTGTGGTTGTTATGTGATGAATTGATCGGTATAGACAAATGCAATTAATATGTACAGTATATACTGTATATGTGGGTTTGTGTATATATGTACACTATGTGTGTGTACATGAAGATTTGTGATTTTTTTATTGTCCGGGTGGACATTTTAAGATTTTGTCAGTTTTTTAACATTACAATGTGAACCTGAAGGAACAGTGTAAGATGTAACGAAGTCCTTTGTGTTTTGTCCTTTTAATAAAGTCAATAATTAAGCCAAATCGTCCCAATACCTTGTCTAGGCGGGGTGGGCGCGAGAGTCGTTTTCGCTGTTCTCATTGGCTGTGACAACTCACGTGACGAGTGACAAAGCGGAAGTGGAGTCTTTTCTAGTCAAAAGCAAAACATCGGACGCGCCGCCGAGCTGGTTCCGTTTCGAGCAGCCCACTGCTGTATGTCCTGGATCGGCCTCGCGGGTTATCTCGCATCGCCCGACGTTTGTACCCGCGGTTCGGCAAGATGCTGAACGCCGCCGCCGCGGAGAGGAACAAGGAGCCTATCCTGGCGGTGCTGCGGGGCTGCGTGAGCACCGACAGGCGGCTGCGGGCGCTGGAGGTGTCGTCCGGTACCGGGCAGCACGTCGTACACTTCGCTCGGGCTCTGCCGAACATTACCTGGCAGCCGTCAGAGTACGACCACCGCTCTCTGGCCAGGTACTGCTTTGTTACCCGTAAGAGGGGCGCTGGGGTGCGGGACTCACAATACGGCCGTCTCTCCAGCATAGAAGCCTACCGAGCCCACCACCGGCCGAACAACGTGAAGCCCGCCATCCACCTGGACGCTTCCCTGGCCCACCACCACTGGGGGGGCATCCAGCCAGAAAGCCTGGATCTGGTGCTGAACATTAACATGATGCACATCTCCCCCATGGCGTGCACGGAGGCAGGTATCCCACTTTAGCCAGGAGGCCTGCACTCCGTTCCACCAGCATCCTTCGTTAGGTAACACCGGTGGTGCATTCACGTCCCGCCGTTGCAGTTGCTGATGGGACTGTCTGGTGTTGGGTTCTTGTTTTTTCCTCTCTCTGTGCGTTCATGTTTTTACGCCTCTTGTCCTCACTGGGGGTCTGCTGGAGCCTATCCCAGCTGACATTGGGCCAACATTGCATAACTACCTTACGTTACATAACAATGTAACGCTTACTGCAAGCACAGAGATGGTGAATATTTCTCTGGTGGTGTCCATCAAAACTTACTGTATCATTTATGAAGGCCTTTTTTAAATAAGTCTAAAATATTATGTATGTTTTCTCACCTTTTCTTCTTCTTCAACAATTCTTCCCCTGCCAGGGTTTATTCAAAGGGGCTGGGGTGGTGCTGAAGCCCCAGGGTGTTCTCCTGACGTACGGGGTGAGTACTTGCCAACATGTACACATTTCTTGTACTCAACATGGGCTTATGAATACGCTTCACAGATCTCCTTTTAGTCGCATTTTCCTGGTTTCAGTTTGGAGTTCAGCTATTATCACTTTCTCAATAGTATTTCACATCGGGGGAGGGGGGGTGGGTGAAAACATGGCTGTCCTATGGGGCATTTGGGGGGGGGCATGACCGAAAATAATTGAGAACCACAGGAGTGCCAAAATGAAAAGGGAATCCAAGTGGAACTATAAAAAGAATTAATAATGTGGTCACATTCTTTTTTCTATTTTGGTTTGCCGTATTGTCTTTGTTTTTCCCGTTTTGTCCTTGATTTTCATGTTTTGTGTTTTCCATGTGCGATTTTCTCTTTGCATTTACCAAATGGACAAAAAGCAACAGCGATAGAAGACCAGTGTGACTAAGAGCATATGGAAAAGACAAGGACAAACCGGAAAAGACAAGGACAAACCGGAAAAGACAAGGACAAACCGGAAAAGACTAGGACAAACCGGAAAAAGCAGAGACAAAATCGGAAAAAACAAAGACAATACAGAAAAATCATAGACAAAAACGGAAAAAGCATATAACCACATTTGTATATTTTGTATTATTGATTCTCTTTTCATTCTTTTTTAAAAATTCTTTAAATCTTTCTCTTTTAATTTTGGCAACTTGATGTGTGCCCGTGATGGAATAGGACTCCATGTAAATATTGAGCAACATTATTTCCTCTCTGCTTCCCAGCCCTACGCTGTAAATGGTGACATCACACCGCAAAGCAATGTGGAGTTTGACATAAGCCTACGGCAGAGGTAAAGCAGCCCGGTCCGTCAAGAGTAACGGTATAGTATGCATAAAAACTCTTTTTTTACAGGAACCCGCAGTGGGGGCTCAGGGATGTCGCCCTCCTCAGGTCACTTGCAGAAGTAAACGGCTTATTCCTGGAGAAAATTGTAAGGCGTCGGCTTTTTCCAGCACGGAACATTTGCGGTCCTCTAAAACATGAAACTGTTTCTTCTTCCTTTAAGGTGGACATGCCGGCAAACAACAAATGCTTGCTTTTCCGGAAGGAGAGTTTGGTGTGAAGTTCCATTCCTCTGAGGATGGTGAAAAGCGCCTTAAAGTAACTCACAGCATGTGTTGCCAAATGTTCACACAACCGGAATGAATGTACATCTGCACACCAGTAACTTCCTGCCTCATTTATTGTCTTTGCTTCTGTACGGCTATTCCCATTCTGTTTATAATCATGTTTGCCGGAAAACAGAGACATTTATGCATGAGCTGCACATGAGGTGGACATACATATAAAAACACTATTAAGAAACAAAAATATATTAAAAAAACATAAACTTAAGTGACTGTTTTGCTAGCCAACTGCTACACTTGGAGGGGGGAAAATGTACTTTCTAAATACTCATTCATTCATTTTCTATACCGCTTATCCTCATTAGGGTCACGGGGATGCTGGAGCCTATCCCAGCTGGCTTTGGGCGAGAGGCGGGGTACACCCTGGACTGGTCGCCAGTCAATCGCAGGGCACATATAGACAAACAAACA
>QODF01000098.1:1602219-1614153 GCA_024372805.1 Oostethus manadensis | reverse complement strand
TTTTTTTTTTTTTTTTATGCGAGATGGCCAATATTAGCATGAAAACGTAACATCGGCCAATATCTGTATAATTTTTTTCCTCATAATAAAGCACTTTAAGCGCTAAAGTCAAGATGCAATGTTGCATCCAAAGAACATCATACCTACTGTGAAGCATGGGGGTGGCAACATCATGCTTTGGGGCTGTTTTTTTTCTGCAAAAGGATCAGGACAACTGATCCGTGTAAAGGAAAAAGTGAATGGGGCCATGTGTTGTGAGATTTTGAGTAATAACCTCCTTCCATTTGCATTGAAGATGAAACGTGGCTGGGTCTTTCAGAATGACAATGATCCCAAACACACCGCCCGGGCAACAAAAGTATGGCTTTGTAAAAAGCATTTTAAGGTCATGGAGTGGCTTAGCCAGTCTCGAGATCTCAACACCCTAGAAAATCTTTGGAGTGAGTGAGTTGAAAATCCGTGTTGCCCGGCGACAGCCCCCAAACATCACTGCTCTAGAGGAGATCTGCATGGAGGAATGGGCCAAACTAACAGCAACAGTGCGCAAAAACCTCGTGGAGACTTACTGAAAACATTCGACCTCATTTCCAACAAGTATTGAGATGAACTTTTGTTATTGACCTAATACTTAATTATTATTACATTTTAATAAACACAATAGGTGCATAGAAAATCTGTTTATGACTTTCTAAACACATTTTTACCATTGTTCAAGGCCTGTAGACAAGATACTACACTATATTAGTAGTCATCTTCAAATATGATCAAATGTTTGTATAATTATAGTTTTTGCGTACAGACGAGGCAGAAAAAACACCTCATCATGTCAGTGATGCTGGTTTGGTGCACAATACCATTACATACTAATGAACATAAGCAAATGAACAGCAAATAGTTCACCTCTGTTAGGCCTCCAGAATTTCTCCATCCCGTGCCTCATGAGCACGATGCGCGAGAGTTCCGTGAACGATTCGATGACATTGAAGTTGCACAGAGGGCTGACCTCAAAGAATGTCATGTTGTTTTTCTCCGCGTAAGCTCTCGCTTGCTCTGTTGGCACCTGCCGCTTGAACGCCAAGTGAAGTCTGTTGCCAACCAGGATCCTGGGCACACCTGGGGCATGCTGACAAAACAATCCTGTGTGTTTTTGTTAAGTGCATTAATGTGGTAAAATACGTATCTATTTCTGCGACTACCTCATCAATTTCCCGGATCCAACGGTCGATGCCATCAAATGACCAGCCATTGGTGATGTCATAAACGAGCAGAATGCCCTGCGGGATTAAAGTCTTAGTACACAATCCGGATTTGATGAGGAAACGCCACAAGTGATCTGTAGTCCTCACCTGTGCCCCTCGGGAGTAAGACCTAAAGATGGTGCAGAATCTCCCCTGCCCGGATGTATCCCTGACACACAGCGTGCACGTCAACTTGCTATTGTGTTCCACCTGCAGGCAACATTTGTTCTTACCACAACTCCAGCTTTACTCGTCTTCCATCCAGCAGTATGGTGGTTGTCTTGTAATCAATTCCTAAAATTTAACATAATTCAGATGTGTGTTACATCGTTTTAGGTCAAACAGAAAGACAACTATGGGGTCACAGGAGTGCCAAAATTAAAAGGAAATGCATGTGGATAATCAATAATAATAATTAAAAAAAATTAATAGTAATAATAATAAAAATATATACAAATATAGGGATATTCTTTTTCTGTGTGGTCATTGCTTTTTCTGTATTGTCTTTGTTTTTTTCCATTTTGCCGCCGTTTCTCCTGTTTTGTCTTTTCTATTCATTCCAAAAACCGCCCACAGCCTTCGCTGGCCCATCCAGGCTGTTTTGGCCCGCTTCTCTCAGCAGCTCCAATATGGACTCCATAAGGTACATCCTTCCATAGATTCTCAAGTAGATTCCGGTCTGGACTTGGACTTGGCCATTCCAACACCTACGTATGTTTAGTTTGGATCCATTCCATTGCAGATTTTGCTGTATGTTTAGGATGATTGTCTAGCTGGAAGGTAAACCTCAGTCCCGGTCTCAGGTATTTTGCAGACTTCAACAGGTTTACTTCCAAAATGGCCCTCTATCCACCTTCACTGTTCCTGTTGAATAAAGCAGCTCCAGACCATAATGCTGCCACCACCATGTTTGACAGTGGTGCTGGTGTGTTCAGGGGGAAGTGTGGTGTTACTTATACGCCAAACTTCAATTTGGGTTTCATCTGACAAGAGATTCTTCTTCCACGTTTGGTGTGTCTCCCAGGCAGCTTATGACAACCTTCAAGGTGGACTTTTTATGGATTTCTTTGTAAAATGGCTTTCTTCTTGCCAGATTTGTGCGGTGTGCGACTAATAGTTGTCCCCCGCCTAAGATGTTGACCTCTGAAGTTCGTCCAGGGTGATCCTGGGCCTCCTGGCTGAGTCTGTTTTAATTTCAATACGACTATACTTGCATAGTGCTACGCGAGATGTTTAAAGCTTGTGAAAGTTGTGCAACTCCTCCACAACCGTAACCTGGACCCGCCCGGTGTGTTCCATGGTCTCCACGGTGCTGTTTGCGCTTTAAACAGAACTCTGAGCCTGTTAATGAGCAGGGGCGTTTATACTGAGACTTGGTTACACACAGGCAGACAACATTTATCATCATCAGTCGTTTAGGTCCACATTCAGAAATCCTCAGAGAACTCCTGGAGTGAGTTGGCTGCAGTGGCAGTAAAGGGGCCAAATAACAACCCCCCCACACACTTTTTTAAAGTTTCAAATATAAGTTTTATATCTTCACGTTGGCAGCTTGAAATGTGGCAAAGCATTTGTTTTAAATTATTGATCCACTTCGTATCTGCTTCCAAACTTGGCACTCCTGGGATTCCATACCCAACAACTCACCACTACTGTAGGCAAAAGGAGACTCCACGGAGCCGTCTTGCAAACTGTCCAAGATCTCCCCCTTGCCGACGTCGCTGTCTCCCACCAGCAGAAATTTCAGAAGATAGTCGTAACTCTTGACTGGACTACTCTGGCTCCCCATCATCCCCCGCATTGAATCCGGATGGAGGGGGGAGCTTTTGGAGCTCGCCGCCTTTGACTAGCCGTGGTAGGGCAAAAAAAACAAACAAACAAAAAAACAGGCGGTCCAAAGGTGCCAAACGACTTAAATAACTGCCGTTTCCACGCTATTGTGAGCACAGCTGTATGACAACGACCGCCATTAGTGATTTAGCACCTTTAGCTGCCTTTAGCCACGTTTAGCCTTTAGCCACGTTAGCTGCCCAATTAGCAACCGCCCAAACACATGCTCTGTGACTTTTAACATACCCGGCATGTGTCAGGTAGCGTCACTAAAGTTAGAAGCAATAATGTAAAACACGCTAAAAGAAAAATGCGAGCGTTTATACGCTTAAAATTGTATTTTGACGAACACGCGCAGCTTGCTCCGCTTGCGGTTGTTGACGGCGTTGGAACTTCCGGGTTTAAACGTCACATGTACGCAACTTCCGGGACCGGGGTTGCCAGATAGAAGACAACGAATTGTGGTAAAAATATCGTACACACGGGATTTAAAAAAATATATATATATATAATTCCAAAAACAAATTTAAAAAAACCGCGTTTAGCATAGTTTATAATGAAGTACTAGGTTTATGTGAAGTAGAGGTCGTGTTGGGGAAAAGCAGCACTGCACCCTACCTGGCCGTAAAAAAGCACCAGAGAAGTATCCTGGTTTTGCTTGCTGGTAGTCGCGCATGGAAGGTGAAAAACCATCAATTTCATAAATAATTGTTTAGAACATGTAAAGGGCGTGAAATTAAATAGGACAACACAGTACATTACAATACCCAACTCGTATATTGTAGTACTTCTGGCAACCCTGGCTCGGGGGACGTTCAAAAATGGAAATCAAGGGTAAACGTTAGGGTTTACTAAAAATGAGCAAGCCCAATATTCTAGACTTGAACATTGTTTGTTTTTAAACTGCGGCATCCTCATATGTGGCAAATAATAATAATAATAAAACAATTACACTGACATATTTTGATCTGGTTTGGCTCCTGCAACAGCTCTCGGGCGATACCACACTTTTAAGTATCGATCCGATACCAAGTAAATGCCAGTGTAGCCTTTTTTATTATCTTCTGTTAATCCTAGTTATAATCAAAACAAAAGGACTTGGATTTTAGGTCAAACAAAACAATATTTGTAGCACTCACACATAATTTAACTGTACAGGTTTTGAAATACAACTACAAAAACATGCAACAATATTTAATGAACAATCATGAACATTTATGCCCTTTTATTATATAGTACGCTTTTGAGCATATATAATGCCAGTAGTGAAAAACAAAAAAATCCTTTGGCCTTTTTGTCCCCAAACTCCACAAACGACGTATTCCTTGATCTTGCAAACAATGTATTTACATGTGTTGTATAATACACAACAAAAGTATACAGATATTTGTGGAAATACTCATAGAGAGTACTGAAAAATATCCCTCTCATCGCCATATCTATACTACCCTGGTATCGATATTGGGATGGCCACCTGTGGTTAGCATTAACAGCAGCTGAAAATTGTGGCAGACTGATTAGTTGAGGAGACATGCGGCTGTAGAAGAAAGAAGAAGATGGGGTTGGTGTCCGCTTGGCTTTTGTTGCTCCTGATTTCTTCTGCCTGTCCAAATTTGTCGGCACGTCTTCCTGGGAATGAAGACGCAGAATCAGAATGGGACAGCGCGGGGGCCGAGACGGACGAGGACGTGTCCCCGGACTTTGTGCCCACACTCCCGATGTCTGATGTCGCATTCTTTAGGAGTGGACCTCAAAAACCGAGATCTCCTTGGTATCGAACCGTCTCCCTGTCACAGGACCCCAAAGAGCTTTTCGAGCCGGACAGAGGTTTCAGACCGGTCCCCAACTCGGTCCAGGAAATGTTGCTAGCGCCACCTCCCCCCCTCGCCACACCCGGAGGAACGAGCACATCTAAGATGGTGGAGGTCCTGTGCCATGTTGACCGGGTGTACGTAAGAGTAAGAAGGGAGCTCTTTTCGAGTGTAGATGCATTTAAGGACCTGAAACTGGGTGTCTGTCCTGTTAACGAAGGCACCAAAGATCATTTTTACCTTCTCCACTTTTTGAAAAGTGACTGTGGCTTCATAAGAGAGGTTAGTGTCTTATTTCCTGGTGTTCGGCCATCGTGCACACTACCATCTGTACACATGTTTGTGTTCCAGAGTCATGAAGACCATTTGCTCATCAGCATTGCGCTCCACTACAAGCCAACCACTCCCGTTATACGAGAGATGCCATTCAGCGTTTCCCTGCAGTGCAAATATCCACGGTAAGAGACTCTCATGAGCTGCCATACATTGTCAAGCAATAGCAATTCGTTATAGGGATAGTTATTTTTTTACATGAAGTTGTATGGCATCCCCATTATCGGTGTCGTACATCAACAGTGATTTGCCCTACCATTCGTCTCGTGAGTCCAGTATTGGTTCTGCATCACCAAGATCTGACCGGAACTGGATGAATGGGGGGTGTAAGTCACTGTTTCCTACACTAATGATGGGGATGTCCTACAACTTCGTGTCATTAACCTTTGCATTGACCTACAGCTTTTCTGTCGTGCAGCCATTTTCACTCCTTCAACCCTGGCATCGCTATCCAGCTCAGGAGAGGCACGGTGTACAAACACCTCAGACCCAAACTTTCCTATGTCCTCACTCCACAAGATGGTAGGATTTGTCCCCTTCCTATTGCCTACACATGCAAGCAGTTGATGGTGTATCCAGCGTTTAAAAAATCTATTATACCAATACGTTTGAAAATGTCACAGCTGTCTGAGCCAAAAGGGTTCCCGGCCCCTGCTGTGTATGGCTAAATCCAGTGGCGATTGCTCTAAGACTGCAAGGGTAGCTCAGCTTCCCGTATAAAAAAATATAGGTACTGATCTGTGCATTTCATTGACTAAATATGCCTTAGAATACATTCATCCCTTGGTCAGAACCAGCTACTTCTCACAGGTAACTGACACCACTTCTGAAACGGGACGTCATTGGATAAATGCGGGGCTTCGTCCCGACCAGCGGACGCTCGGTATCTCTGGGGGTCTATGACAGCGGGCTGGCCCTGACGCTCAGCTTCTGCGTGATGATTTGTTGATCTGTCTGAGGCGAAATCCCCTTTGTGATTGACAGCGAAATGAGCAAATCAGCGACCTTGAAAGATAAACTTCCACTGGAGTTTTTTATTCCGTTGTTCTGAACTGACCCAGTGACTTGGTCTTTTGGAAAAAAACGACTAAGAATGGTAGAATTGACAAATAATGTAACATATTTGTGATGTAGGCCAGGGAAAAATGAGCTCCCTCTCCTTGATTGACCAGCAACCACTACTGACTAAACCCACCAGTCTGTCTAATGGTGACCAGTCTCATGGTTCTAAAAGTGAAAGTAATTGACATTATTTTTTGCCTTCTTTTGTTGTCTTTTTAGCATCTGGGAATGAAATTGTCGGTGACAAATCGTTCACGTTGGGACAGCCAATGTTCTTTGAGGTCAAGCGGTCGGAAAACACGGCGACAGACCAGAGGCTTTACGTCAACAAGTGCTTCATGACGGTTTCCCAGGATCCCAACTCGGAACCTAAATACGCAGTTATCGACAACCACGGGTAGAAATCGTTCGAGTCGTTTTGAGATGTTGAGGTTGCATTTTTTAACGCCGCCACTCAACTTGTCCTTTTCTTGCAGGTGTATGTACGACAGTGTGGTGACACGGCACTCCATGTTTCTCAAGGGCCCCGTAAACGTCCAGAAGTTCTGCGTGAGCGCCTTCATTTTCAAGCACATGGCGGCTGCTTCAACACCGGTACACATCCAAGCGCACATCCATGCTGTAAACCTTTTTGTCGTACTGACTTTAAAAACAAAAACAGTTCCAGCAACTCTACTTGCACTGCGAGTTGTCGATGGGCGATCTTACACCAACCCCGAGTTCAAAGGCGTGCAATTATGACCGTGCTTCTAAAAGGTCAGTACGCTATTTTGCATTATGATGTCACTGCTTTTGATGAGTTGTGTCTTTGGTTCAGGTGGACGGAGATATATGGCAATGATACCGTGTGTGCCTGCTGTGAATCCTCCTGCTTGCCCCAAACAAAAGGTAGAACTGGTCTACATCTAATTGTATTGTATGAGGAGGTACCCCTTAGCGTTGGCACAATGTTTACATACCAGTGGTTCCCAAACTTTTCTTGCAGGGCCCCCCTTTTGGAGATAAAATGATTTTCAGTAGCCCCCCCCCCAAAAAAATGTTCCTGCTAGACCCCCACCCCCCCCAAGGGGTGCGCCCCCCCAGTTTGAAAACCACTGTTATATTCCGTATACTCGTGTTCAAGCAATAATTCAAAAACCCTTTCCAACAGCTTCTGGGAACGTGGTCTCAAGCCCCTCGTGGAGGGTCAACTTCGGGGGTGAGGGTGCAAACCCGGAGTTTGAGCGGCAGCCTCCATCCTCCATCTGGGGAACCTCCAGCTCGGAGGATATGGCTGAGCATCAAGACTTCCTCAGTTACTGGGACACGAGTTATTGAACCTCGGCGAGCTTTGACAAATAAAAGGACTCCGTGTCATTCGTGCTGTGCGGAATTTAATTGGTAGTCAATCGGTGGCCGTTGCTCATTGGCTGCAACTGAAGCGGCCCTTCCCGTTTTTACATTTAATAAAATAGGTCAAATATGCATTATTAGACTTAAATACTTCACAGGGGGTCTATGGAGCAGGAGTGGCTCTTGAGTTTGACGGACAGCAGCCAGAAGAGTCCGCTGAGCCTCATCTTAGGTTTCTGCACTGTATTTGCTTTAAAACAAGTTTTTACTGCATTTTATGATCAAAAAGATAATGACAGGATCCGATTATATACACATTTATGTACTAACAGCTCCAAATGAACTGATGAAGCGAAAAGACAGGCAAACAGATTTTCAGATATTTGTGCTAACGCTAATAGTAGCCCATTTCAATCACACGTTAGCTGTGTTGTTATGAACCAAGAAGGGTTGCGTTCAAAGACACTGCGTAATTAACATGTTTGGAGTGGGGATGTACTTCCTGAGCATACTTATGTGCAGCAAATTGAGCCTCTTCGGTAAGCGTTACGACATTGGGTCATTAGAATGCCCACTTCTGATTCTTTAGACCACACCTCCGCGGATAATAAAGACACAGTTGAGATTTTCGGAGTGTCACTAAACGCACCCAGCGGTGATCTCGTGACAATCAGGAAGTGTCGTTCCGAAGAGGACTAGAGACGTGTTTGTGAGTTGGGGGTGTTGGAATTGCGCCCAGGATAAAGTCGACATGATGCGCATGCCTCAATTCAGCTAAAAATGGTAAATATTTTTTTTGAGACCCTGACCACGTGACACCGCTGTTAACCCTCCCATTTTCCCTGAAAAACTCCCGCATTTTTTCCTTCCCCGGCGCAGTTTACAGTAACATTGGGGCAAGCCCCACCATTTGAGAACCACTGCAGTACAGTAACAGTTATTTGGTGTAAATACTGAGCCAAAACCGTCCCAGCCAGCAAAAAATAGTTAAAGACACCGTTACCATACATTGAAATGTCTAGATTTGGTTGAAAAGCAAAAGGTAAAAAAAAAACCCATCTCCACAAAGATGTCCCTTTCCTGTCTAAATTTGGTTGAAAAGCGTCTTTTTGGACCAAACTCAGCCCGATTTTCAACGTCTATTTCTGCGCTAAATCAAGGCAATGACGGAGCAACCAGATTTCGTT
The DNA here is from genome assembly GCA_024372805.1 of Oostethus manadensis. Taxonomy (NCBI): domain Eukaryota; kingdom Metazoa; phylum Chordata; class Actinopteri; order Syngnathiformes; family Syngnathidae; genus Oostethus; species Oostethus manadensis. The sequence goes on along the minus strand of QODF01000098.1, from coordinate 1,605,360 downwards.
CGTTCATTCATTTTCTATTCCGCTTATCCTCATTAGGGTCGCGGGGATGCTGGAGCCTATCCCAGCTAGCTTTGGGCGAGAGGCGGGGTACATCCTGGACTGGTCGCCAGCCAATCACATACAGACAAACAGTCAGACTCACATTCATACCTATGGACAATTTAGAGCGGCCAATTTCCCTAACATACGTGTTTAGCCCAAAAAAACATCTAGTTTTTGGTGGGATTCTAGAGAAAATCGCAGTCTGTCAAAATTGTGGCAGGAATTGGGCCATATTCTCCCACATTACCTTTTTATTTTCTGAAAAATGTCTGAAAAAAATGCAAATGTAGTCAAAGAGGATTCTTCAACTGGAAGAAACAGTATTTGCATCAAAGTTGCCTACATAATCAAGTATTTGTATGTTTGCGTTTCTTAGCATCTCCTGAAAAAAAGCAAGCGTGTTTCTGTAGATACACTTATCCACCACTAGGGGATGGAAGAGATTTACTGGTTTGGCGCCAGTTAACTCCTCGGGGAGAGGGACAATCGTTTGGGCCTAAGTGTTTCCAATAAGAAGATGGTAAAGAAGCTTTTTCTGCAGGCTTCTCTCGATGAAGACCAGCAAGTCACGCAGCCTGCAGGCCACAAACTCGGGCCTCCACTGTGCTGGCTTGACGACAAGAAGCAGATGCATTAGTGCCATTTTGCAATGCCGAGCGGTCAAAGCGCTGCTTCCTGACAGCGCCGCCTGTCTGCTGTGAAGGAAAGAAACAATTTCTAAAGTCTGAAGGTGGCATGAGTTGTCCGGGAGCTGTTCAGACATGTGTCCCAAGAGTCGATCCTCGTAGACGTTCAGCGACAGCGTCCAGATTTCATCCGGGCTGCTGGAAGACGGGCTGCTGTAGAAGTAAGAATCGGGATCTGGTTGAAAAACAGGTCTCATGTTGAATCTAATCTTCTTGCCTGATTGAAATCGCACTTCAAGCGTACCCGCAGCCTTGCTGTAGCAGGTGAGCAGGTCAAACACGTATTTATGAGAAATCCTTGACCAAGCATCCCTCACAGTGCTCTGAAACCATCTGCTCAGCCGGGACGTTGATAAAAAAGGGCTGTTTTTGGCACAAACACGGCCGCTGTAAGCGCATGTGGCTTTTGTCTCCTCCTTCTCACTGTGCAATAAGCAAACCAAGTCGTCCGCGTCAGGAGAACGGCAGGGGCAGCTCTTTTGGTTCGGATTTTCCACCAGTTTTATCTGACCGCAGACGTGCGGGTCAGGCAGCAGGTCTGTTACCTGCTTGTTGCAGAGGAGATACTCAAAGGTGTAAGGATGAGCTGGAGTCAATGGGATGATAACATCACAGCCATCTACAATCTGAAAGTCCCCAATGACCATACTTCCATTTCCAACACAAGTAGCCCTCATGGAGTCCAGCAGGTCTTCCATCAAACCCTCCAAGAATTCCTCCTCCCTCCATTTCTTTGGGGATGAAACCTGAAGGTATCTACAGTAAAGTTTCTGGAGAGCTCCACTGTCTGGAAGTAGCACTTCAGCAGCAGAGACCATCTTAGCTTTAGCAGATCCAGTCTGCAGATATTTCCTGATGAAGCGGATCACTGAAATGAAGGAGAATATATTCCATATGCACCAGAGATAATCCCTTCCCCAATCAGCAACAGCCATCGCTGAACCTTCATCTTCTGCAGCGTGTGACTGAGGTAATGTTTCTGCTTTGGAGCTGATTAGGTTCCTCCTAAAACGCTTGTCTTTTAAGTCAACGTCTGATTCTGCGTGCTCACGGTGTCTGTCAGCCTTCTCTTTTTGTGTGTCGGGTGCGTCCTGATCTCCACCTTTTTCTGGACGAGATGCATAACCATTCCAAGACTTTCCCGCATTAGTATGCACAGTCTCCTCAATCACAAGCGTTACCACATGGTCCTCCACGAATACGCTCTCGCCGTACTTTTGAATGATGACATTATCCTCCTCCTCGGTCACAGGGTTGTCTCTCGGATGCACAAGGAGCCCGAAAGCAACCACAAACACTCTCAGGAGGTTCGTGTGCATTTTCAGTCCTGTCTGTGAACACACAGAATTACAAGTGTTACCTACCAGCAGTGTCGTATGTAAGCCCAAATCAGCAAATGTCAAGAGAAAATAAACCGCCCAGACTGGATGGAACATTTCATTGTATTGTAATGTACCGTCAATGAAGAAACGCATACACATGACCACAAAGCCAATTTTGCCTCTTTACAGTAACGTGTGGGTCATTTTGAAGGAGGAAACAAAACCAACCTTGCACTGTCACAGCCTCTGCAGTTGCTTCCTCTTTCAGTGTAACTTGTCTTTGGTTAATGACTTCTTTCCTGTACACCCACTCGGTGTGTTGTGTGTACACTTTCCTGTGTAATACTTACACGAAACCCGCGCTTCGTACTTCCTGTGAACGGCAGACGACAGTCAATGAGCAGATCTCAAAGTGTCGAAATTGACACGAAAGACGAAGTTCCAGTCACATAACACAAATTTTAAAAAAAAGGAATATAGTTGTATGTAAGCTTGGACAGAATTTCTAGGCGCAGCCAAGGCGTCGAGGGAGTCCAGTTTGGTCCCCTTAGGAAGTCTTCCCTGCTATTTGCAGACAATGTGGTCCCCCGATGGCCTCATCAGGCTGTGACCTTCAGCGTTTGCAACACAAACTGAGTGTGAAGCTGCTGGGATGAGACTCAGCACCTCCAAATCCGAGGCCATGGTTCTCAGTTGGAAACTGGTGGACTGTAGTCTCTTGGGTTGAGAGGGAGGTCAGGGGTTCAAGTATCTCGGGGTCCTTTCACGAGTGAGGGAAGGCTGGAGCCTGAGGTCGAGGGTGCTCCGGGAGTACAGTATTGGTAGTCCGCTACTACGTGCCATTCGGTCCTTGTACAATCGTAGCAGGAGCCTGGTTCGCATTGCCAGCAGTAAGTCCAGCTTGTTTCCAGTGAACGTTGGCCTTCGCCAAGGCTGCCCTTTGTCACCGATTCTGTTCATAATCTTCATGGACAGAATTTCTAGGCGCAGTCAAGGCGTTGAGGGAGTCCAGCTTGGTGACCTTAGGATCTCGTCTCTGCTATTTGCAGACGATGTGGTCCTTATGGCCTCATCAGGCTGTGACCTTCAGC
>QODF01000098.1:1565759-1601228 GCA_024372805.1 Oostethus manadensis | reverse complement strand
TACTGTATACCTACTTAACAATATAAATGGTAAACAAGAAAATGAAACTATCATAACATTTTCCATCTTGTCATTGCTTTTTCTCTACTGTATTTTTTTCTGTTTAGTCGTTGCTCTTCCTGTTTTGTCGTTGCATTTACCAGATTGGCTCAAGCTCGTGAGTAAAAGCAAAGGCAAAACAATGACCCGCCCGCAGTCATTCTGCCAGGGTGACTAGTCTATATCTGATGACACGATTCCTGCTTGCGGTGACCACGGAGTAGCTAAGTTTAAATGTAGCGGGTCACAAACAGGAAGTAACATCACTACCACACCACTATGCATATACACCGTGTGCGAAAATCAGTGCACGGCGAAGTCCAACAGACTGGATGGAACTTCATATTTTGTACAGTGTAGAACTCTGATATCGCTCACATAGACCCAAGGGGCTCGTGTTGTTTTTCCGTACGCTCAGATGCTTGGAAAATCAGGGAGACATTGCACGTGACCCGACATTAGTTTTGAGGGAAGAGCTGTTCGGCGATCGGCTGATATCGGTATCATAAACATCAACGATATCATCGAGCAATTCTCATTTACAGACATTGTCCCACAGAGATGAGCCACGTGTTCCAAACAAAGCCACAGACATTTGAATGTTTCGTGACCATTTTGCATGTCTCAGCTGGTCTACTCTAAATGCTATGAGAGGCGAGGCGTGGTGTATGAGAAAGACTGTGATGGATTTGACCATCCACACGGCGGGTTAAGCAAGCACCGATCTGTCAGTCGACTTGCAATGGGAAGGCAGTCAAAAAAACAACAGCGAATGGACATTTCAAATGAGTGAGCTTTCCATCCTCATCCAGTTCAACCCTCAATCGAGTAAGTGTTGCAATTTGTCCAACTCTTTGATCAATATCCACTCACACCAGGCTCTCTGTGTAAAAGCTGGCTTAGACTAAGCCTGGGTACTTCAGGAACATATGGTTACACTTAGCGAGACAAAACCCCGTCAAGTGTTGATGTGAATTTTTTAGTACTTAGTAGAACTTAAGGCTGAGTAATCTAAAGGCTCTGTCAGCTATAAAATCTTATTAAGAATATTTTTTGCTCTGTGTTAAAGTAGCTCTAATTGTGTACAAGAGAGATGTGGGGGAGTCACCTGGCCTAAACTGAGCAAAATAGTAACTGGATAGTAGATAAATAGTATAACATATTTTGGAAGTTATCACACAGAATTATGCACTATGGTGCATTCAAGAACCACCGAACAAAGTGCGAAATGTCAACGCTCATCAAAAAAAGCGTTAATTAAAATGTACAAATCGTGGGCATTCTGACAGGTGCTCTTTCCTGTATTATTCCTACAGCTATCAATTAATTAACATATTTACTTGCGATTAATCACACTTTTGTCTAAAGTTAACTCATAATTAATCACACTTAACCGCAGATGTAAATAACTTTTTCCAAAACAAAATAATCAAAGTACAATTTTCTTTGCCCATTTCTGCTCATTATCTGTTCTCGCGTGTGGCTCCACCGTCTTCTTTACTTCCTCTCAAGCTACGGTGTAGGCCGAGGGTAAACAAGACGTGCACGCGTCCACAGCTCTAATTATTAACTAATGTTATTATAGATAACTACCCATAATCACAATGTAACTATACCACGCAGGCTATGCTTACATACCTAAATACATGCAAAACAATACAATTTTATACTAATTCATAAACTGCAAGCTATGCTGAGAAGCCCACTCTCACATTTCCCCTAACAAGAATTACCCAGCATGCCCTGCAGGTTATATTAGTATACAGTAAAACGATAATGTTTTGTATGTATGTGTAAGCATTTATTTCGATACATGTAATGTCAAAAATAGACAGAAAGATGGCCGTCTGGACCGTAACTCTCGTCAACAGCGGGGATCTACACTATATACATTTCTAGAAACTGTATGTTGTCCGTAACTGTTTGTGATTTTTTGTATTGGATGCTTTTCTTCCGACTTTGCTGTGGTGCAGAACAAACTTGGTTTTGTTTAGTTTCTCATGACGCCTCGCAAGATTTGGTGACTTCATACACGGTGGTGGTTTGTTGGATGTTTAAGGCATTAACGTCATTCTTACGTTTGTGTTTTGTTCATTTAAAAGCGGCATGTTAACATCCCGATGTACCTCTTTTGACAGATTTCATCACTTTTGAGCTGAAGCCCGGAGAAGAGCGCAAGGATGGATAAATTCCGGATGATGTTCCAGTTCCTTCAGTCCAACCAGGAGTCTTTTATGAACGGGATCTGTGGCATCATGGCTCTGGCCAGTGCTCAGATGTATTCTGCTTTTGAGTTCAGCTGCCCATGTATTCCCGAGTATAACTACAGCTACGGCATCGGGCTGCTCCTCATCCCTCCGGCATGGTTCTTTCTGTTAGGATTCGTATTGAACAACAACGTGTCCGTGCTCGCTGAGGAGTGGAGGAGGCCGACAGGAAAACGGAGGAAGGATCCCTCCATCCTTCGCTACATGTTCTGTTCGATCGCGCAGAGATCTTTAATTGCACCGGCGGTGTGGGTGTCAGTCACTCTCATGGATGGGAAGAGCTTCCTCTGTGCTTTCAGCATCAGTTTGGATATCGACAGGTTTGGGAATTACAGTCTCTTTAAGGAGATGCCCGAGACAGAGAGGATGAAACTACTGGCAAAGATCCCGTGCAAAGACTTGTTTGAGCATCAAGAAATAAGAGCAGCGGCGTCACGATACATCAAATGCATATCACAGGTGGCCGGATCTTTTTGTGCTTCGGGTTTCTTGCCAACGCTCTTAGCTCAATGCACCTGTAGGGATAGTGATGCACACACTTATAAGTATATTGCATTTAACCTGCAGTTGCAATATCAACAAAATGCATAATGGCCACACACCGTCAGACATTTCATTGTATTAATTCTTCACAAAATGATGCATTTACCAAGATGATAGCACACTGTTAGATATATAGTGGTGTTAAAAAGTCTTTGCCAGCTTCCTTGTTTCATGTTTATCACACTTAAATGTTTCAGCTCATCAAACAAATTGAAATATCAGTCAGTGACAACACAAATGAACACAAAATGCAGTTTTTAAATCAAACTCTGTGAAAAAGTGATTTTAGCCTGAAGCTAATAAGTGGTTGGGCCACCCTTAGCAGCAACAACTGCAATCAAGCGTTTGCCATAACTTGCAATGAGTCTCTTACAGCGCTGTGGAGGAATTTGGCAGAATTCAGAATCAGAAAAACTTTATTGCCATTGTAAGTGAACAATTCACAAACTAGGAACAGTGCGACGTAGAATTCTAAGTAAACATAGAGCATTAAATAAACATAGAGCTAACACTTGCTAAACATAGAACCCTGAGTAAAAAATTGAAATCACTCATAAGTAAAGACATGAGGGTGTTTTTAGTGCAGGTATTATAAGGTGCCAAAAATACTGGTTATAAAGTGAGCATAGTGCAAATGTTATGAAGTGTTCATGAGTTCAACAGCAGCAGGAAAGAAACTGTTCTTGTGGGGAGAGGTTCTGGTCCGAATGGACCGTAACCTTCTGCCAGAGGGGAGTGGCTCAAATAGTCCATGTCCAGGGTGGGAGGAGTCAGCAAGTATCCGGCCTGCTCGCCCCCGAGTTCTGGAGACGTACCGGTCCTGGAGAGATGGAAGGCTGCGGCCGATCACTTTCTCGGCGGAGCGCACGATGTGCTGCAGTCTGTGTTTGTCCCTGGCAGTGGCCCCAGCGAACCACACTGTGATGGAGGAGGTGAGGATGGACTCAATAATGGCCGTGTAGAATTGCACCATCGTCTGGACAGGCAGCTTGGCTTTCCTCAGCTGCCTCAGGAAGTACATCCTCTGCTGAGCCTTCTTGATTAGAGAGCTGATGGTCTGCTCCCACTTGAGGTCGTGGGTGATGTTAGTGCCCAGGAAGCGGAAGGAGTCCACAGTTGTGATGGGGGAGTCTGTCAAGACGAGGGGGGGCAGGGGGGCTTTGACTTTCCTGAAGTCCACGATCATCTCCACTGTCTTCTGAGCATTGAGCTCCAGATTGTTGCAGCTGCACCACGACACCAGTTGTCATGGTGCTTAATCAGTTTCACCGAGTCGTGGCTGGAGGTGCCGCACGCGCTGCCTCCGGTCCGTCAGGAAGTCAGTGATCCACCTGCAGGTGGAGTCAGGCACGTTGAGCTGGGCGAGCTTGTCCTGGAGCAAAGCAGGGAGGATGGTGTTGAATGCAGAGCTGAAGTCCACAAACAAAATCCTGGCGTAGGTTCATCGGGAGTCCAGATGCTGGTTGGCTCTGTAGGCGAACTGCAGAGGGTCCAGGAGGGGGGGAGGTAAAGGACTTGAGATGAGGCAGAACCAGGCACTCATATGACTTCATAACCACAGATGTCAGTGCCACAGGTCTGTAGTCGTTGAGTCTAGTGATCCTGGGCTTCTTGGGGATGGGAACAACGGTGGACAGCTTGGCATGGACATGGCAAGACTCCAAGGAGATGTAGAAGATGTCCGTGAAGACAAGCGCCAGTTCTACCGCACAGTGTCTCAGGGTGGAAGGAGAGACACCATCCGCACCTGGTGCTTTCCAAGGGTTCTGCTTTTTAAATGTCTTGGCCACATTCTGCTCCGAGATTGTGAGGGCGGTGGGGGAGAGGGTTTTGGTGATTTCCCTCAGACCTTTCCAGACAGAGACAGGGTTGTTGCTCCAGGACTTCTCCTTAAGATGTGTGTTGTACCGTGATTTAGCCTTCTCCACCTCCTTACTAAATAGGTACGTGCTCTTTCTGTATACGTGAGGGTCGTTACTCTTGTGGGCCTTTTCTTTCTCCTTCCTTAGCTGTCTCAGTCTGGGTGTGAACCAGGGTTTGTCATTGTTGAAGGTGACTCTGGTGTAAGATGGGAATTGTTGTCAGTCAGTCACATTGGAGGCGTTTCCAGCATGAACCGCCTTTTTAAGGTCATGCCACAGCATCTCAATAGGATTCAGGTCAGGATTTTTACTAGGCCATTCAAAAGTTTTCATTTTGTTTTTCTTCAGCCAATCAGAGGTGGACTTGCTGGTGTGTTTTGGATCATTGTCCTGCTGCAGAACCCAAGTTGGTTTCAGCTTGAGGTCACCAACAGATGGCCGGACCTTCTCCTTCAGGATTTTTTGGTGGAAAGTTGAATCCATGGTTTCATTATCACAGCAAGTCTTCCAGGTCCTGGAGCAGCAAAACAGCCTCAGACCATCACACTACCACCACCATATTTTATTGTTGTAAATGTTGTTTTTCTAAAATCTGGTGGTACCTTTACGGCAGATGTAATTGGTATGTAATTGGAGTGTTGCTGGAGTATATCCTAGCTGACTTCGAGTCTTAGTCACGGTACAACCTGGACTGGTCGCCAGTCAATCGCAAGGAAGACAAACATTCACACGCATACCGATGGACAATTTAGATTCACCAGTTAACTAACATGCATATTTTTGGAATGTGGGAGGGAACCGGAGTACCCGGAGAAAACCCACTCACGCACAGGGAGAACATGCAAAGTCCACACAGAGATGCCCAACGGAGATTCAAACCCAAATCTCCTGACTGCGAGGCCAACATGCTACCCACTCATCCACCGTGCGGCCCATCATCAAGATGTTTTCTGGCAAAAATGAGAGGACCCCTTAATGTTCTTTGTGTTCAGCTGTAGGTTTGGGCTTGGAATTTATCCATGCAGGCCGTTTTTTTCCCAGTGTCTTTCATATCTTGGTGTCATGAACACTAACCTTAACTGAGGCAGTTACTTAAATGGTGTTGTCTTTTGTGACCTCTTGGATGAGTCAACGCTGGGGTAATTGGGTTTGGACGGCCACTCCTGGGAAGATTCACCACTGTTCCATGTTTTTGTCATTTGTGAACTCCATTCCATTCCATTTTCTTCCACTTATCTGGGTTCGGGTCGCGGGGCAGCAGTCTCAGTAGAGAAGTCGAAACTTCCTGGTCTCCGGCCACCTCTTCCAGTTCCACCGGGAAGACACCAAGGCGTTCCCAGGCCAGCTGTGAGACATAATCCCTCCAGCGTGTCCTAGGTCTTTCCCGGGGCCGTCTCCCAGCTGGGCATGGCCAGAACACCTCACCAGGTAGCCATCCATACTAGATGCCCGGGCCACCTCAACTGGCTCCTCTTGTTTTGAAGGAGCAGCGGCCCTAATCTGAGCTCCTCACCCTAATACATTTGTTGCATTTGTAAACACCACTACATCAGTGTAAAATACATCCAAATAAGCGTTCGTGGATTTTAAAATGCCATTTCAGTAAGTTCAATAAAGGTTTCATTAAGTTTTCCAAATTAATAAGAAAATATGATGACAAAGCAAATCTCAATTGCTGTACTTTAGTCCTCTAAAGCTCCAGTCAGCTGATTTGTTTCCACACTTTGGGCTCAATGTGGCTTTTTATTGGCTTAATAACAAGAAAGATAAGCCTCCTAATGTATTATTCATGGAACTATTTTCATCCACCCAAAACACCCACTCTCTTATTTAGCTCTTTGATCAGATGAAAGCAGTTTAATATTTTAGTGCTATTGTTTCCATCAAGTCTAATCAAAAAGCTACAGATTAAAGGGATTTTGTAGATAGCCTGCTGCTAATATATGTCTATATCATGTTCACAGGCTTGTGGCTGGATATTTTTGCTCATGATAACCTTCACCGCCTTCCTGATCCGTGCCATTCGGCCGTGCTTCACGCAGGCGGCTTTCCTCAAAACCAAATACTGGTCTCACTACATTGATATTGAGCGTAAGATGTTTGACGAAACCTGCAAGGAGCACGCCAAGAGCTTCGCTAAGGTTTGCATTCATCAGTATTTTGAGAACATCAGCGGAGAGATGCGTAGCTTGCATCGCCATCGCTCCAGCAAATATGACAGCGACCAGGAAGAGGACGACAAGAGGAGGGACAATGAAGAGAAACTCCTGGGTATAAGGGCCCAGGATGACATGAATAAAGCTTTGTGGAACTGGCACACCTGCAAACCAGCTCTTGCACTGAGAAAGGAGGAGATAAATGGCGAAAACAAAGGCAAACTCAATGAAGAAACCAATGGAGCAGTAAATGGGTTTGCAAACCACACCCATAATGTGGAGAAAAGGGAATGGGCAGTGTATTACAGTAAGGTCTGACCTAACAGAGACAATGGAAGATGCATATGTATGATCGCCTTTGGTTTTCAGTTTTGTTTTTACGGATTTTTTTTAAAATGAAGTAAACCTTCTTTGGGGTGGTAAACACTAAAACATGGCATTGCGCATTGATCGGATGGGAAAGAAAGTAACGCAGGGAAGCTGTGAGGTCTGATTTTTTTCGAGGAGGCATTTTTGTGATGCAAATGTACTATGTTTTGGAGTGCACGTTGTTTTCAGAAGCCAAACTCTTTACTTAATTGGCCCCACCAACTAACCGTAACTCAGATCACTGCACTGCTGATGGGGATGTCATACAACCTCATCCCAACTATCCCTTTCACTCATCATTTATATGCATATGTGCATTTTCAATTGTTTTCTGCATGTTCTGCAAAACTAATTGTAAAACTATAACAAGATGTTTTGTGTTGACATTTTGGGATAAATTGGATTTACATTATTTATGTGAAAATTGTATTTGGTTAGCATATGTTCCGGTTTGAGTCGGACCTTCTGAAACGGAGGTGCCATTTTCTTTGTTTTCTGTGTAATGTTTAAATGAGGGTGGTGTTGAATTTTGTCTGTATGCCACAAAATGGCCCCCAACCTGTGATGACACTCAAAACAAATGTTTTGCACTGTAATGTAATGTTTGCTCCAAAGAAAAGGGCCACCATGGCAACTCCCAAGGATTGCTACACAAAGTGCTAACACGACAAAACACGTCGAAATAGGGGCGTGTGGACGAGAATGCGAGGGCCCGTTTGATTTATGCAAAGAAAAGGTTGCAGCGGTCACAGCAATTTACCTGTTGCTAAGAACATTTGCATCCATCTCATGTTCTTATTTCGCTTTGAACGGATTCCTCGTGTCTTCTTTGTTGGGCAGTCAGAATAGTGTGACAGGAGGAGGCTGTTACCACCTTCATGACATGTCAACGGTACCAATTATAAACATTAGTCATGTCTCTGTCACAAATGACTCGTTTCTTTGAAATGAACGACAGGAGCTACTCGATTTTTCTGGTAATTGGTGACGCCTTAGGGGCGGGGTTAAACGCACAGCCCACGGAGGAGTGTTTGAATGCCGATCTTCAGTAAAGACAATTGTTAGGGCATTTTAGTTTTGCATGTTTTAATGTATGTTTGCCGTTTGATTGTAAATAGTTGCAAATGTGCATGCAAAGATATGAGTGTCTATTGAGATGGGTCTATTTTATAATATTCTGTTATAAAATTAATACTAATTATTAAATTATTAGTTTATATTTTATTATTTGTAGCTGTTCATTGAAGACTAACATTAACCAATTTAAATAATAAAATGTGTTTGTTTTAAAATTAGTAATTATTTTACACAACACACATACTTTAGTAATAAAAATGTAATTAATTAAAGACAACAAAAAAATCTGAGGAGCCACTTGGGAGGCAAAAGAGCCGGCTCTTTTTAGTGAACAGAGCCAAAAGAACCGGCTGTCTAAAAAGAGCTGGAATTCCCATCGCTAATAAACACTACAAGCTGCATTTATGCTCCACATCTGCATGGAAAATCCAGCTGTTTAGTCCGCAAGGACATTACTAACATGAGTGGGGGGTGAAAATGGCATGGATCCCATTGTAGTCCCTCCCTCCCCCTTGGCGATTAGTGAGGCACTCCCCTTGACCGCCTCAAAGCTCGGCCAGTCGCCCAGCAGCTGTTCACTGCCTCAGTGGACTGGCAGGTGTGTCGGGGGCTGGGGGCGGTTGCAGGCATTCACATTTTTTCTTTTTGCAATGTCTTTGTTTGCTCTCCCCAATAAAGTCTACTACTACTACTCATCATACCTTTCGACCCTCCTCAAAATCTCACATTTTGGCCTGCTTCCCCGTTTAAGTAGTCTCCCATTAAAATAACTAATGAAAATGACTTAACAATCCTCTCTGGTAGGCCTACTTCAGGTGCAATGGTTATGGTAGCCATGTCTGAGCCACAGGACAATGGTGTAGTGGGACAAATTCCCATATTTTCAGATGCAAATGTAAGTCACACCGTTTGACTTACTTTTCAAGCTAATAATTTAACTGTAGTGCAGTAGTGCTGGCTATTTTATTAGCAAAATGACAGCACAGCCCTCAGTATGATGCAGTGCGGCTTGTCATTACAGCGTACCTTTCTCACGGTGTCATTATTGTTTATCAGCTCTTGTGTCAAATATCAGCTTTTATGGAGCTTGTGCAGTAAACATTGGGTAAAAAACATATCGTGGACATGCGTGGTAGAAGAAAAAAGGTACATACGTGATTTTGCCAATTTGTCAGAAATGACATTGTTTTGTTTGTGAGGACGTCAGCCATGCATGCATGCATGCAGCTGACCGGGGCCTCCCTTGACTTTGCTGCAAGAGCCCCCCCCTCCTCCCTGCACGCATACAGACACATACATACACATCAGCATGCTTGCAGGCGCCCCATTCGTCAGCGTCTGGCTCATTTTGCCTTCCTTCTGCGTACAGATTGGAGGACGGCGGCAGAGGGAGGGCTGAGGCCGAGCAGAGTTGCGAGGCAAAACTGACGGTCACATGAGCGCAGATCTGTTTACAAACCCAAGGCAGAGCAGAGCAGCGCAGGAGGCGTCGGGAGGGAAAGGGCAGACTGCAGGCTGAGCACCGCTGAGGACTGAAGTAGGAAGAGGAGAAGACGGCCATGACTATGCCAGCTGGAGGTGCGACAGTTTGACGGCTCATTGCTTACAAACGCCTTTGTCTGGTTTACCTCCACCCCTCGATTGAAGGAGCAGATGGTTGGAGGGAGAGGATCTCCCTCTCCACACAAGCACACACATGCACTGAGTGGGGAACAAACACACTCGGAAGCAACGACAGCAAAAGCCTGCTTGAGAACTGTCGGCATGGAGCCGTCCTGGCTGTCGTTTGGCCTTTAAGGGTTTTTTTTTGTGGGATCCCTCCCTCCCGCAACATCAGCGGCCCGAAGGAGGAGGACAGCAGAGGACATGAGAGGTGGGGGTGAATGATACCCGTGAAAATCCTCTGTTGAAAAATCAGCTTTAGAGGGAGAGCAGACTAAATCCAGACTATTACCTTCATCGATCGACGACTGTCATTGTGATTGTCATCGGCGACGAGCCAGCAGACAAGTCAAGTCAGAAGAGGGTTTTGTGCCAGGAGTGTTAATGATGATGTTGTGACTGCGCATGATTTGAATTTTGACAACAACTTGCGAAATAACCCGTGGCACGAGGCAAGCGACAAAGCAAGCTGCACAACAACAACATTTCTTTGTCTCCGCTGATGACATCATTCTCGTCGGCATCCAAGCGCACATGAGGTCTTCAGCACAGGTCCCAACTCATGTCCCTAATATCCCGATCTTAACACGAAGTGCTTAATCCAGATTTGGGAATGCTGGGCCGCACAGACTGCTGAGCCAACAAAACCACACCTCTCGAGGATTTATGGAAATCTGAGCAAATCTGAAAAAAAACTTAAGGCTTGTATTTGGAGGAGCTCAGCGCACAGTGACTGATCCCACACACCAACCACCAGCCCAGAACTTTGGCCTCCATTCAGACTCAGATTCCTTTTTTTTTTTTTTTTTTTTTACAAGGGTCTGAATTTATTGCTGGTGGCCCGGGAATCAAATTTCATGCAACCATTCCAATGGTGTAACGGTAAGCGAGAGGATTTCTCTGCCATCTGTTTAATACTGAAGAGGCACATGCACTTTGAGCACTCGTAGCTCACAACCTCAGTTTCTGCTCGGCCGTTTTGCGGATCTGATTAATAGTTTCAACGAAAGCACAGGGGCCTGAGTTTAGTGTTTTGATGCGAGTGTCAGATTGCTCGCAAAATATGCCGCATTCAAGGTCATGTTTATTTCAGCGATACAGCTATGATATTTATTTGTCCATGTGGAGTGTATTTTTTTGATAATAGTAGCTGAATCTTCATCACATTCTTGATCTGACACAGACAAGTTGTATGCTTTCAACTTTCTGGACACAGTTTGGGGACAAGCCTTAGAAAAGCATGCTGGGTGAACTTAAGAGCCCTGACCTAAACTTCCCGCAGCTTATCAGCCTCTTGTCTGTGAAAAGTGGTGAAATATTTACTGTTGTGTGTACATTTCCTTGACTAAATATGCCTTAATCTTTTATTCAGAGTCAGCTACTTATCACAGGCTATGGACATGACTTTCATGAATCCCCATTTTACACAGTCAGACGCTGGGCGTCACAGGATAAATGCCAGGTTTTGTCCCACCTATCGGGCGCTCAGCATCTCTGGGGTCTATGGAGCAGAGGGCTGGCCCAGACACTCGGCTTCTGCGTGAGGACTGGATGATGATTGCATGAGGCAGAATTCCCTTTTGATTGACAGTGAAATGAACAAACCAGCAATCTTGAAGTATAAACCTCCACCTGGAGCATTTTATACGTTTTTAATTCCGTTGTTCTCAACTCATCGAGAGATTTTGCCGATCCCCAGCGACTTTTTTGTCTTTGGTGAAACGACTGGCGTTGTGTTCTGCAACTCTCTTCAGTCAGTCTGCGGTTTCCTTCCCTAACGAGCAGCAGAAACGACGGCTAGTTGGTATGTAGGCAGGGTACCATCGTTCCGTTTCAACGTACCAACCCCCACCCCAAACCTCTTGCTATATCAATTGATCCCACCCATGCCTACCACATGTGCAAACTGAACCCATTCATTGACTCCAAAGAGCAGATTGCAGTTCAGAGTGTGCCGAGTGGAAAAGGGGCTTCCTTTGCCATTGTTTTGCCAAATGGGGCCTCCAAGTTCATTCCCGTTTAAATATACCCCGCTCCCTGCCATCTGCAGCACACACATTTGTGGTGTTTCAAATGCACAGACGCACCCTCCACTCCATACTACTACCCCCACAACCCCCAAATGCTGCCACACACACACACACTTTACTACACACTTCCTTTGAGTCTGGGGAACAGATGGCGGAGTGCCGTGTGTGTCACTTTGCAGTGTTTGTCTTCTTCATGGCCAATTATTGTGCAGCTCTATGAGGGCAAGGTTGGTTGCCACCGCTGTGCCACAGCCACAGATCCATGGACACACCTGCATCCCAACAGCGTCACCAAGTATTTTCAGGCTAAAGTTTCTCAAAAGCATTCAACAACAACAAAAATATGTTCTGAAATTGAATATTGACTTATGTAAAAAGGTTTTGGTGTCTTGTTAACTTCCTGAGGCCAACACTTAAGACAGTCAGTGGTTTGTCTAATGAACTAGAAGCCATGGCTGCCAAACCAACCAGCATCCATCCGTCTATTTGCTATACTGCGAGCCTGTTCTCAATGTCTCTGGGCGAGAGGCGAGGTACACTCTGGACTGGTCACATTTTGGAATGTGGGAGGAAGCCAGAGTACTTGCAGACAGGGGGAGAACATGCAAACTTCACACAGAAAACTTCCTATGGCGATACAAACCCACAATCTCCTAACTTTGAGGCTAACATGCCAATCACATAGCCACCCTGCAGCCACAAACGTTTTTTTGGTGTCACTTTAAAACAAGGTAGACAAAAATACAGTACAGTACTGAGAAGCTAATAAACTAACGAGGAACTAAGGACTAAGACACATACATTTAGAGTTACCAAAGACTTAAAAAGGAACTAAGAAGAAGAGTAATACCCACTTCCCTGTGGGACAAAAACAAGCTTCAAATTACCAGCGTTGCTAATTTGTTTTAAAAACAAAATGTCACGGTTGTAAAACGTCATTTGGAGTCCTAAGACGAGAAATTAGGCAGATAATTAGCCTGTGTCAACCACATTATACGTACTAGTAATCCTACCACCAATGGGTGTGTGAGGCATATTAAGGGCTTTGACCTGGATTGTGCGAGTGAACAATGGCAATTTAAGAGAAGGTGAGGGTTCTGGAGCTGAATCGAATATAATATTTAAAAGAATCATCTTTACAGATGATGTGGTCCTCCTGGCTGTGAACTTCAGCTCTCACTGGATCGATTGGCAGACGAGTGTGAAGAGGCCGGGATGATAATAATCAGCAAAGATACCTAGAAGTGACTAAAACTGTCGATTCGACATCCACTTCCGTAGTATGCCCTGCATGGGTTTGGCCGCCATGAAACATTCCATTGTAAACATGTCCTTGGTGTCATAAAAATGTTGTAGATTTATAACACCAATTGCTATTTGTTGAGATTCTGCCCAATGTGGGGGAGTTTAGGTATTTTGGGGTCTTGTTCAGAAGTGACTAAAGGATGAAATCCGAGATGCTCGACAGACGGATTTGTGCGGTGTCAGCAGTGATGCTGACTGTATGTGTCAGTTATGGTAAAGAGGGACCTGGGATGAAAAGCAAAGCTCTCAATTTACCGGTCAATCACCGTTTCTACCCTCACCTTTGGTCATGACTTTTGGGTAGTGACCGGAAGGACAAGATCATGGGTACCAGTGGCCAAAATGAGTATTCCTCCATAGGGTGGCTGGGCTCTTCCTTAGAGATAAGGTGAAAAGGTCAGATTGTTTTTAAAAAAAAAAAAGTGCTGTGGTAATGCGGGGGATGAATGAAAAGAAAGTGGTGTAAGTTACCTGTGATAAGTAGCTGATTCTGAACAAAAGAATGTATTCTAGAGCATATTTAGTCAATGAAATGTGGAAGACCCAACACACGTTGGAGAGACTATGTCTCTCAACTGGCCTAGGAATGCATTGGGATCTGAGGAGGAGCTGGACAAAGTAGCTGGGGATAGGGAAGTCAGGGCTCCCTGCTTAGGCTGCTGGAAGAAGATGGATGGATGGTTCCAGAATCTTGGGAGAATGTCAGCGTAAGCCAAAAGTCCACAGCAAAGGCCATTGTATTAAAAAAGGAAATAAACTTATTTACTGCAAAAACGTTTATTTTTCCGGGTGTCAGGAGGTTTTAAGTGAGGACTGGCTGTGGTTTCACTTTTACGATGTGATACACAAAAGCAGTAGTTACTGAGAAACTAATGAAGAACTAATGAGGAATTAATGACTAAGGCGCGTCAATTTACAGTATTTACTGAGGAGCTAATGAAGAACTAACGAGGATTCAATTAGTACAATAGTTATGAGGAACTCAGGAACAACAAATTTAAAGGAGTTATTGGGGAACTAATGAAGAACTAATGTGTAGTGGTTAGGGTTAGGGTAAGTTTGTTCCTCATTAACTACTGTAATTTTGTGTTACCGGCTAAACTTAATTTGACTTACACACTGGAAAGCTAGCTATGAAAATCACCAACGGTAACAACACCATACATAATACCTTAGATAAACATCTTGTCTGTTGTTTTTTTTTGTCAGGATGCCTGTGTGGTTTGAATTCTCGGAGCTCTGAACACGACTGCATCATGACGTCTGACACGTATCACCTGCCGCTCAATGTCTACGTCATTGTGCTGGGCATCGGCCTCTTCGTCTTCATGCTAAGTCTCATCTTCTGCTGCTACCTTTTCCGGTAGGTACTTGGGATGGGGTGGGTGGAAGTGTGCCCAGCTGACAAACAGGAGAAGATGTCTGAAGTAGAAATCAAGACAAACAAAAAGGGTTCTGAGCGTTTGCAAAACACAGCTACAAAGCACACCACAGCATCAGCGATAAACATTAAGCAACCTAAGCTGATATTAGTTGTTTTTTTTTTACTTTAACTAATACGCATTTCCTCCCTAAGTGCTCTCAACACTATTTTCATATCCAAAGAATATTATTTCAGCGGGTCCCATGACTGTGTATGTGCCAAATGTCTTGTCACACTTCTGCAGAGTGTTTTTGCTGCTTTTGGCAAGCTATTTTTAGTTCGTAGCCTAAAACCGAACTACTGCTGCAGTGCTTACCACTTCCTCTTCAACGCTACATTGCCAAAACGACCGGCTTATCAATAAAAAGACAAATTGTTGCCTTAGAAACTGCCGTTCAAAAATTTTGAGGCAAAAGTTGATAAAGTCCTCTATGAACAGTACATCGTGAAACCTTCACTTATATCCTCTGCAGGTTGCTGCTGATGTCACCAAGAGTTGTTTTGGGGACTTTCTTTGCAGCTCTCACAATTTTTTTTGTGTCTTCATCTGTTGATGTTTTCCTTGATCGGACATCTGTTACTTAGTACGCTAACGGTTTATTTCTTCTTCAGGGCATACTAAACGGTTGTAGTGGCTATGAGCAATGTTTGTGCGATTGGTCTGATTGAATTTCTATCTTCTCTCAGATTGCTCTGGGTTTCATGTTTTCACCTCCAGATGCAGTCTACGCAGGCAAAACCAATCCTACCTGATCTGAATCAGAGCGTAGATATTCCGTGTGTAATGTTCGGAAGTGGTTCAAACAAAAGGTGCCATCTTATAAATTGTACATCCGATCCAGATATAATTATAATGCTAATTAAAGTGGAAAAACAGCCTTTTTAATGATTTTGTGATTTACAGCGGTGTGAAAAAGTGTTTGACGCCTTCCTTATTTTTTTGCATGTTTGTCACACTTAAATGTTTCATATCATCAAACAAACGTAACTGTTTGTCAATGACAACACAACTGTAAAATGCAGTTTTTAAATTTAACTTTTTATTATTAAGGGAGACGAAATATCTAAACCTACATGCCCCTGAGTGAATATACTGTGTGATTTTAGCCTAAAGCTAATACGTAGTTGGGCCACCTTAGCAGCAACAACTGCAATCAAGAGTTTGCCATAACTTGCAATGAGTCTCTTACAGCGCTGTGGAGGAATTTGGTGCCTTTTGCTGAATTGTTGTCATTTGGCCACATTGGAGGCTTTTCCAGCATGAAACGCCCTTTTAAGGTCATGCCACAGAATCTCAAAGGGATTCAGGTCAGGGCTTTGACTAGGCCACTCCAAAGTCTTCATTTTGTGGACTTGCTGGTGTGTTTTGGATCATTGTCCCGCTGCAGAACCCAAATTGGTTTCATCTTGAGGTTACCAACAAATGGTCGGATATTCTCCTTCAGGATTTTTTTGTAGACAGCAGAATAAATGTTTCAACTTATCCCAGCAAGTCTTTCAGGTTGTGAGTCAGAAAACCTGCCACATGCAAACCGTCACACTACCACCACCATATTTTACTGTTCATATAATGTTCTTTTTCTGAAACTTTAACGCCAGATGTAATGGGACACACACCTTCCAAAAGGTTCAGCCATTCAGAAAGACTAGATACACCAGTGCATGAGCATTAATACCAGTCAGGCCTTTCTCAGATGACCATGCCACTGCCATCGGAGCCTTCCAAAACACTGTCACTGCGACTCCATGTGACACATTTGGCCATGACGCTTTGACCTTATTGTCTTGTTTACAGATGTATTACTGTGTTTAAAATTATATTTAGCTGGAGCTGCTCATCCTTTCACCTTGGTTGGTGTTTCTCAATTAAAACGACATGTTATTCATGTGGTGCAACACATGAACAACAAACCGCTATGACTGCTTGTATGTCTCAAATGAATCTGCTAATTATCTCCTGTTTGTGTTCCTGTCAGGTTGAAACAGCAAGGAACAAGAGAGCAGTTCAGCTACAATGAGGTATGCATAAGATCATCACCCCGCATACATTTGGACGCTCCGTTTTTCTTTTGTGGGATTGCCGCCACTTGTCATAAACACATTATAACGGGACTCTAGCTTGTCTTACAACTCCCTATAGTAGATGGTGTCATAAGTTTTTTTTCTTGATAAATGTCATACACACCTGGTCGCAGCTTAGCAACACTGACTAGTCCACTCAAGATTGGAAACGCTAGCGCTCTGAGCACATCGCTCTTCTCAACAAACACAAGCTCCTGCCAATAACGTCACAAAGCAGAAAGGTCTGTTTTACCATTTATATGTAAATTCTACCCTCTGTTCCTAGTCGTTTTTACCAAGGATGAAGTCGCCGGGGACCGATAAAGTCTCCGGATCAGTTCAGAGCAACGGAATAAATTACTTTGATGCTCGGGAGGAGGTTTATACTTCAAGATAAACAACTTTGCTTTATGTGTGGACAGGGCCTTAGAGCAATGCAGTGCAGACTATCAGAGGAAGCTAACTAAATGCTAATATTAGCCTCTATCTACCATGCAGTAAATAGTAACACGAGGTCAATCATATTAGGATACATGGGTCATGTAAAGTATTTGTTTTATGATATTACTGACACGCCCGTATTCTCTTTCCCGCTTTAGGTGGTGCTGAAGGGAGCCAGCAAGAAACTGAGCCTTCTGGGAGTGAGTCCTTTAAGTTTTCTAATGCCTTTACATGTGTTTGCCAGCCAGGTTGGCCCGACTGTTCTAATGATAAAGCAATCTGCTTTGTCTGCCTTTTTTAATGACTGTCATTTCCATTTTTCCTTAGGCAACGGACATTTTGGAGATAAATACAAAAAAAAACCGCTTTATAAACAAAGCACTGAAACATGAACACATCAAAAGGGTCACTGACATGGTTCATCAAGTTTGGTTAAATATGTCCTATATTGTTTGTAATTCTACATTGTTCAGTTTTTGAACGCCAACGGTAAATTTGCAAAAATGACATTAACAGCACATGGCAGCAGCTGCCCCTCACCGACAACACATGAAAAGATGTTTATATAACATGTATAATGCTTTGCAACCTTGTCGCTATGGTAAAATAGTGTTTAGAATACAATATTTGAACGAGAAGTGTTTAAAGTCAGCTGGGATAGGCTCCAGCATACCCACGACCCTAATGAGTAAAAGCGGCAAAGTACATGGACGGACGGATGTTCTGCTGCGACCTCGACACCGTTCTGTTCTTTTTCTCCTGTGTAGCGGTCGGGTACCAGCATGCTTTTCCAAAAATAAGTTTATACCGTACTTTCAAGCCAAATGCTTCTCGTAAAAGTGTTCTCACAAAACATCAGTGAAATTAATACTGCAGGAAAAAAGAGAGTTGTCTGAGTCTGTCTCTCAGTCCGTGCACTTCCTTTGTCCATTTTTGGCTTAAACCATCCTGTTTTGAAAAAGAAAAAAAAACTTACAGTATCACTTGCCGCTTGTAAACATCCAGCAGCAACACAACCTTGCATGGCATGACTACTATTTTGATGAAAAATGTACAGAATAAAGTCAACCAGCTACCCAGAAAACCAAAAGGTGTCACCCCTATGACGTCAAGAACTTTGTCATGGCCGCCGCCATAAAGTACAAACATAATTTTTTGCAAATTTACCTTTTGCTTTCAATAAACAATGTAGAACATCATACGTATGATATACACATACAAATGGTATATAAATATTTAAGCAAAGTCGACCCTTTAAACATTCATTTCCAACTCAGAATTACTGCTTTAGACTACATGCCGACCTTTTGTGAAGTACAGAGTGACGAAACGTGTCTTGTGTCTTACCTCATTGTGGTTTGGTTTTGGCAGCAAACCTGTGCAGTGTGTCTTGAAGAATTCAGAACCAGAGATGAACTGGGGGTGTGCCCATGCTCGCATGCATTTCACAAGAAGTGAGTGTTCACTACATGTCACTTTTATGTCACGTGTTGCCGTCTTCTTGTCCTTTCGGCGTATCCCCGCTTATTCCTCCAGGGGTCGCTGTCTCATGGAACTGTTAAAATAGTAGATACCTGCCTTTCGCGGGGGGTACGCCCCACGCCTACCAACCAGTTAATGTCAAAAAACACACGCGAAAGTAGGCCACCTATAAAAATATCAATTTTTTGGACATTTTCCATAAAAGTACCGGTAATTGTTGGAATTATAGGGTTAGATTCAGCCCTAGAAGTCACTCTGCTCAATAGTCGTTGGTCACGCGACAGCTAGCTAAAAAGCTAAAGGCGGCTGAATACAGGTTCAATCCCCAAATATGCCTCACATACTTATGAAACGCCTTTTAAATGATAAAATAGTGTACATAATCACCACTGACGAATGACAATGATCGCAAGAACTGATTAAGTAGAGGCTAGTGCGACAACCACACTTACGTCCGGAACCTGGCCGCCTCCGCCTCACTCTAAACACCGCTCCCTTGCTAATGATGTGAACGAATCGGCTCTACGAGTCGGCTCCTTTCGAGTCGGCTCCTTGAAATGAACGACAGGAGCTGCCTCTCGTTTTGATTGTAATTGGAAATATGCACCTAAACATCTGACCTTGTCTATTGAGATGAGACCTTGTATTTTATATTGTATTATATTTTTTGTAGCCGTTCATTGACAATTACAATAAATCCATTTAAATAATAAAATGTACTTTTTTTTTACATTAGTAAGTATTTTTACACATTAAACATCATTTGACAACAAATGAACCGGGAAGGAGAAAGAGTCAGCTCTTTTTAGTGAACAGACCCAAAAGAACCCGACCTTTATAAAGAGCCCAAATTTCCATCACCTGTTGTCAGAGAAAACGTTTCTTCGAGCCGGGTTGACATAATCCACACTGCTTGTGTTTTAAAATTGCAGTAATTTACCATCTTGTATTAACGTGTGTTGTCCTCGCTGCAAGTTTGTTATACACAAGTAACTATTTTGCATCTCACAACAATTATGGTGCGTTCAAGGACTGTCAAATAAGTGCAAATGTGCAACACTATCAGTGAAGCATACAGATAAACACATAAAACTTGCACGTGCGGTCTAAAGAGACAAATCAGTAGATATTCAGTTACCCACTTTGTAGCTCATAATGCCCAAGTGAAAACTGCTGCATTTACATGTGATTCAAAATTGCAGTTCATTTCACAGTAAAAATGTTCTGCTACTAAGGCAAATTGATTTGTTGGGTTATTTTTGGTTGGCCAGCCACTCCTAGGAAGATTCACAACTGTTCCATGTTTTCGCTATTTGTAGATAATGGCTCTCACTGTGGTTTGCCGGAGTCCCAAAGCTTTAGAAATGGCTCTATTGTTGTCATTGACTACTAATTAAAATTGTCTGATGACCTGAAACATTTAAGTGTGACAAACACGCAAAAATAAATCAAGGGCGCAGATTTTTTTCACACCACTGTAACTGCAAAGTGAGTCACCAGATTACATTTTAATCATTTGGCTGCCCTAATTTAAAATGCATCATGTTTGAGTATATTGTAAAAACAGTACATGTTTAAAAAGGCACGTATTGTTTCTTCAGGTGCCTGCTCAAGTGGCTGGAGATCCGCAGTGTATGCCCCATGTGCAACAAACCCATCCTCCGACTCCACACGGACGCCCCGCAGGGTGCCGAGGGTCCGATGGAGCCAGAGGAGGTGTGAGCGTGGCTGGGAGGAACGAAATCAGACCTTTTCCTGAAGAAAACACACATTTAAATATGACTACACAAGACTGTCTCACAGGACATCTCGCGGAACATGCCGTTTATGATCCCAAGTGGCCATGATGGCGCTGACTTTTGAGCAATATTACATGGTGGGAACTGACAGAAGCCTACAAGGTCAAGATTTTAATCGTTCCTAGCTTAACTTCCATAAATGCACTGTTCAGCAACAACCTGACTGGAAAAGAGGCCACAGAGTTCTGCACTGCTGGACACAGTACAACAGTAGCAGTACCGATACCTCTTCCATCTCAGGGGTGTTTCCAATCCAGCCAGCACAAATATCAGTCCATCCATTAATGCATCTTACAATCAATACTGCCACTGTGTATGTAGGGGAAATACTTGGTCAGGAGGAAGCCACGCCGTCTGGATGACGTAACCAGCAGGATCGGTTCATAAGGAGGCCACGTTTCAGCTTTCCTTAAATAAAAAAGAAAAGAAAAGAAAAGAAAGATGGATAGTAAACTAGCCTGTATGTATTGTACGTAAGTGTGTCCCCGTATATGGTTATTTTGTATTTGTTGCTTTTAAATAAAATGTCATGTCATGTATTGTAATGGTGGAACATTTATTGCCAGTCAAACAAGGACTAAAAAGGGAATGGTCATTTTTGGTTCATCATCACCACAAGAATTTTTGTTGTTGTTGATAAAGGTCGGTTTGACTGTTCAAGTTCTGAGAATGCAGTCCGAGACAATAAAAAAAAAAGGAGAATGTTTTGTTCCGTACGAAGAATCCGAGTAGCAAAGCTTGCATTCGTTTTTTTTAGTCGAAAGCGTCGCCGCCTTTGCCTTCCACAAACGCCACCGCCTTCTTCTTGACCGCCTGCACGCTCTGCGGCGTGCCGTGCTTCTTCTCGTACTCCAGGTAGCGCTTGAAGAAGAACTTGATGTTTTTCACCGACACGCTCAGGTGAATCACGCGATCAAAGAGAGCCCTGCGGGAATGCAGTCATGAGTACAAAGGTGCACATGCACAACCTGCTTGACAATATTTGTCATGCTATCAAATTTAAACATCCAGCCCAGAACTGATCTACTCGTCCTCACCTGACTTCTTTTTGTGCCCCGTGCTTGACCATTAGGTCGATGAAGACGGACCAGAGGTCTGTGCGTTTGGGGTAGCTGGTCAAGACTTTGTCGAACATTGCGTGACCCCTTTCAGTATTCCCGTAGCGAAACTCCAGTTGGGCAAATTTGGCAATCACATCCACACCTGAAGACGAATGAGAAAGGTGAAAAACTATGGAATCACAGGAGTGCCAAATCTAAAATAAATATAATTGTAGTGAAATTTTTTCATTTTGTCATTTTTTCTGTATTGTTTTTGTTTTTTCTTTTTTTGTACTGTCTGTTTTTTCCACTTTGACTTGTCTTTGTTTTTTACGTATTGTGGTTGATTTTTCTGTATTGTTTTTGAATTTTTCCATTTTGTCTTTGATTTTTCTGTGTTGTCTTTGNTTTGACTTGTCTTTGTTTTTTACGTATTGTGGTTGATTTTTCTGTATTGTTTTTGAATTTTTCCATTTTGTCTTTGATTTTTCTGTGTTGTCTTTGTTTTTTTTCCTTTTATCTTTGATTTCTCTGTATTGTCTTTTTTCTTTTTGTCTGACTTCTTGTTTTGTTTTTGATTTTTCTGTATTGTCTGTCTTTTGTCTTTGATTTTTTTCCATTTTGTATTTCATTTTACTGTATTGTTTTCTTTTGATTTTTCTGTATTGTCTTTTTCCCCTTTTGTCTTGTCTTTTACATATTGTACTGTCTGTTTTTTCCACTTTGTCTTGTCTTACGTATTGTGGTTGTTTTTTCTGTATTGTTTTCGAATTTTTCCATTTTGTCTGATTTTTCTGTGTTGTCTTTGTTTTTTTCCTTTTATCTTTGATTTCTCTGTATTGTCTTTTTTCATTTTGTCTTTGACTTCTTGTTTTGTTTTTGATTTTTCTGTATTGTCTGTTTTTTGTCTTTGATTTTTTTCCCTTTGTCTTTAATTTTTCTGTACTGTTTTTTCCACTTTGTCTTGTCTTTGTTTTTTCCGTAATGTGATTTTAATTTTTCTGTTAGATTTTTTCTGTAGTCTTTTGTTCCCTTTTGTCTTTGACTTTTCGTTTTTTGTTTTGTCTTTGATTTTTCTGTATTGTTTATTTTTTCCATTTTGTCTTTGATTTTTCTGTGTTGTCTGAATTTTTTCCCTTCGTCTTTAATTTTTCTGTACCGTCTTGTGATTTTTTCCCTTTGTCTTTAATTTTTCTGTTTGATTTTTTCTTTCCACTTTGTCTTGTCTTTGTTTTTTACGTATTGTGGTTGATTTTTCTGTATTGTTTTTGAATTTTTCCATTTTGTGTTAGATTTTTCTGTGTTGTCTGTTTTTTTCCTTTTATCTTTGATTTCTCTGTATTGTCTTTTTTCTTTTTGTCTTTGACTTCTTGTTTTGTTTTTGATTTTTCTGTATTGTTTTTTTGTCTTTGATTTTTTCCCCTTGTCTTTAATTTTTTTCTGTAGTCTTTTTTCCCCTTTTGTCTTTGATTTTTCTGTGTTGTCTTTGATTATTTTCCCTTTGTCTTCAATTTTTCTGTACCGTCTTTGTTTTTTCCACTTCCGTATTGTGATTTTTTTGTGTTCTGTTTTTTTCCCCTTTGTCTTTCCGTATTGTGATTTTTCTGTTTTGTTTTTTTCCCCCTTTGTCTTTCATTTTTCTGAATTGCCTTTTTTTTTGTCATTTTTGACTGATTTTTCTGTGTTGCCTTTTTTTCCCTTTTGTCTTTGATTTTTCTGTATTGTCTTTTTTCCCTTTTGTCTTGTCTGTTTTTTACGTACTGTGGTTGATTTTTCTGTATTGTTTTTGAATTTTTCCTTTTTATCTTTGATTTTTCTGTGTTGTCTTTGATTTTTTCGCTTTGTCTTTTATTTTTCTGTTTTATTTTTTCTGTAGTCTTTTTCCCTTTTGTCTTTTCATTTTTTGTTTTGTCTTTTCAACCTGGCAGAAGGAACCTACCAATTGTATTGTCTTTGCTTTTACTATCTAGCTTTGGTAAATGCAAAGAGAACAATCAAATGAAAAAAACAAAACACAAAAACAAAATGGAACAAGAGTATGACTATTTTTATATTTTTGTACTGCTGATTCTCCATATACTTCCACATGTATGTCCTTTTAATTTTGGCATTCCTCTCATTACCTAAATAACCCGTGGTGATAAGCACAGTGGAAATTTGTATATAATCCCTTGCCGATTGTCTACGTTTACGCTCTCACAACATGAACTGTCCTTAGTTTCAGTAGAGGTTTAACACAGAGACAGAATATCAACAAAAATAGGATATAAAGTCATTTGTATTTGACTGAATATATAGATATATAAACGTATGAATATATAAATATGAAACTTTAACATTTATTACAATAGAAACTAGATTCTACTTATTAGGATTGAGTCTCCATGCAATCAATTTGCACACTAACCTATGTAGCTTTGAGAAATACTGTAGTTACCCAAATGTCTATTTCTACACATGGCTGGGTGGCGGTGTGTCTAATATTGTGCTTGTATATTTAATGATGACTTTTTTCTACATCCACTATGTAAACCACACTATATTTGACTCACTTTCTTTGGAAGGCAGACTCTTGAGCGCCCTCTGCAGGAGAGCGGCGGCGGCGTCACTCTCCCCTTGCTGAAGCAGGAAGTTCCCATAGCTCAGCCATACTGCCTTATTTTCACGGAACCGCTTCACCATGGACTTGTACAAGTCGTCTGCCTCCTGGTCCAAACACAGAGACACGGCGTTCAGAACCAGTTTCAAACAAAGTGCGGTTATACACTAAAGCGGGCCTTACATCCTTAAGTTTGGCAAAATTCACAAGAGACATGCACGGATTTCCAAACCCGCCGACAGCCCGCAGGAAGAAAAATGGGATGCAAATCTTTTTCTGCGAGGACGCAGGAAAACCTTGCATGCAAGCTAGTTCGCAAGGGCCAGGCAGGGAATGTGTGACCCTTGCGTGCATCACAAGTTTTAAAGTACATTGTGTACATTGCCCGCCCACAGCAGCAGCTCATCCCGCGGCGGGCGACGCCACCAGCTGTACACTCTGGTTCTACCGCCCTCCGTGGACGCACGTTGGATGCTCACATAGCTTATCCGACATTAATACACCTTGCCAGGCCACAGCAGGCGGCCTATCCTGGCCAACACACTGGTTCTCCCGCCCTCTGTGGACGCACGGTGGCTGCTTACATAGTGTGTACGACATTAATGCACCTTGCCCGACCATGACGGGCGGCTCTTCCCGCCATACACTCTGGTTAAACCAATCACGATAGTCGTAGGCGCCACAGGAAGCCAGTACACCCGTTTTGCAAACTAAGTGGGTGGGCTGCACGAGCCTCGTACAATGCCCGTGCACATGCGTCCCGAGTGAGTGAAACGTACAACAGCGTTACATGAAGCGGACCTAGCACGCACGAGTCGCACGCCTCTCTCACCACCTAAAATGTACCGACGGAGGGCGAGCGGCAAGCACGATGGTGTCTTGAATCACCTGCTCCATAAGTACGACACACTTGCAACCCCTGATACCCTCCATCCAAATTCATCCACCTCCTCCAAATTTTCCCAAAATTGCGGATATAAAGACCGCTTTAAGACCATCAGTCTACCTTGGTCTTGTCGGACTTGGAGTAGATGTCAGCCAGCTGCTGATAGACCGGCATGGGCTCGCAGAACTGGAGGGCCCGCTCAAACACTTTCTTGAGGCTCTCCGCTGTGCCGTACATATTTTCCAAGTTCAGGAGGGCAACCCACACGTTCAGTTTCTCCTGCTCCTCTCTGGAAAATAATTATGGGGGACTTAAAAATTAACTAGTTAGACTTTTTTCACAAATGACACATTTGTTGATAATAAATATAAAGAAAAAAAAATGTTGAACAACACAATAGAAGCACTGAAAACAGATTTTTCCCACTTTTGTAGAACCTTTTGTAGAACCTTTTGAGAAAGTTTGCATGCGGGCAAAATAGAAAAACACGCCACCTGAAAGAAATAGTCTTAAGCGCTCTTTCGGCCACGGCGCGGGCCTGCTCGATCTGCGTGGCCTGCAGGTTGTGAGCCATGTACTGAAGCCAGAGGAGCGAGCTGTTGGGCGAGGCCAGGAGGAGGCGCTCAAACGATGCTGCGTCCTGAGGTCTGAGCTGAGGGTCCATCAGCTCGCTCTCCCGCTGCACCAGGGCTTTCTCTGCTGCCTTTTTTCCCTGCTCCAGTTCATACCGAGACTTCTTCTGAGTCTGACAAGGACCAGAAAAGTATCAACGGAGATCTTAAGATGATGACAAAAAGGTGAAATTTAAACAAGAGCTGGCTCACCTTCCTGCTTTCCTCTTGGTCCTCCTCTCCATCACTGGAACCTGCATCCTTGTCTGCTGTGGCAGGCTTCAGCGAGCTCAGGCTAACATCCCAGGAGAATCCAGTTGCCACCTGCAGTCTGGAGGGTCCAGTAGATTTGGAAACCTGCAGAGAGACGTGCCACCGACAGTTTATAGCACTGAAAAGATCAAACGGCAATTATTTTGCTCACTTTTCCCGCTGCAGGTTTGTTTGTTTTTTTATTTTCATGCTCTTCCCCCTCTCTGAAGTAAACCTCAACCCCACTGTCACTGTCTTCAGGGTTTGCTTTCTTCTGCGTCTTCTTTTTTGGTGGGGGGCTGTCTTTTTGGTTCTGGCAAAACAAATCGAGACCAAAATAGGTGCAATGTTTTTCGTAGCCATCATACAAAAGCACAACGGCTACAAGATGGTGCTATGTTGAAAACGTTCGATTATATTTTTGTTTTAACGTGGAAGAAAGCAGCAAGGACGCCCTTTCAATACCTCTTCACATTCAGGCAGCGAGCGTTTCATTTTCTTTTCGTCGTCATACTTCTTTTTCTCCTTTCCTGTCAGTCGCAGTGGCAGATTGAGGGATTCTGGTAGGATGTCTGGCTTCCCAGTGTCCTCGGAGAGTAGGGACAGGTTGACTAACTTCTCCTTTTTATCAATACTGGAAAAAAAAAGCGCCCACAGAGTTGCAGAATTAGACACTGTGCACAGTTTTGTGACATACAATTGCCTCATGTTGGTGTTCAGAGGCAAAACCGCTCACGATGGATGAGACTCTGGTTCGGTCAGAACATGTGTGTGCATGTCTCCGTGCATATAGAGAAGATTTAAGATGACAGCAGCACGGCACCCTGTGTTCACAACTTTCTAACCAATAAGGAGAGCCCACGCTCCACTTTTGACCATATAAGGCAATGTGTATGCAGACAATGTGATATCAATTGAAAACATCAGCATCACAACAGCTGAAACAGGACACCTCCTCTCCTAAGTGTGCAGACCGTAGCAACAGAGTATAACAGGAGGTTTTCTCCAGTTGTCTCTGCTTTCAAAATTCGGCCTTGGAATAAAGACTTGTCAATCGATTAAAATATTTGATCATGATTAATCACATTTTGGCCATAGTTAACTCATAATTTAAAAAAAACACGTTTATAATAAGTAGGGATGTAAATCTATTTGTGGTAAATTTGCTATGCAACTTTGATACCTACACAAATGTTTGCAAATAAATATCCTTATTGGAAATATGGGCCATTATTTGACCTAAAAATAAGAAACTGTTAAAAATATCCCAGTTTTTGAATGTTTAATGTGAGCTGCGATTTGTTCCACTGTTTGACGGTCCTTGAACGCACCATCTACGTTCTCACATGCTGCCCTTATGGATTACTATACTGTATTTTTACCCTTATTTTTTCATCTCATGTTTGGTCCCAAATCCTGATACTATGTGGGAATGCATAAAGGTAAGCTCTGATGACCTCATTGGGTGCTATTGTGCATATTTGTGGTACACAACTTCTTTGGAAAAACAAACTCCAGGTGGATGGTGGTTCACTATTCATTTAGTGACTTTAATATGATGTTGTTCCTGTCATAGCACAAATAGCAATATCTATACAAAATACGATAAATTAGATAGCTGTAATGTAAGTTAGATTGCTATAATTAATGCTAGTGTCAATGACGTAGCATTAGCTAGTGCCCTAAATAGCTCACGCTGGATATGCCGTTAGCTAGCAGCTCCTAGCCTTAATTTTAGCTTGCAGTTCAAACCAAAACGAGAGACGGCTGGCATCTAAAAACACTCAATTGGAACACGTGGCAATTCCAGCAATACTTGCAGTGCGCCCGTAACTTCTCACTTCTCCCAGAAGCGATGTACTTCGTGACAACTCCAGTTACATCGACACAAATAATTTTGGTCTTGTTGAGAGCCATCGGCCAGGGCTTTGAAGCTAAACTTACCTTTCAAAATACTACTTCTTGCCCATTTCTGCTCAATATTTGGTTCTGCTTATAGCTCCACGCAAAACCGCCGCCATTGCGGTTCCTCCAACTACAGTGAGGGGTGAGGGTCAAACTCAGGTTAATCGCGCATCAAAAAAAATTTGGTCCATTAAAAAAAAACATGTTAACTTTGACAGCCCTAATTATAATCTTTGTATAAGCATAAATATCAAGACAGCTCTTGTATAATAATAATGGTGGCGGGTGGCGACCGTCCACCTTCCGGTTTCTGGACGGCCTGCTCTACCTCCTGAGGCACTGCTACCTGTACTGAACTTCATGTTGTAATACACCAAAATAAGTTACTTGAACCAATCACAA
Organism: Oostethus manadensis; assembly: GCA_024372805.1. Taxonomy (NCBI): domain Eukaryota; kingdom Metazoa; phylum Chordata; class Actinopteri; order Syngnathiformes; family Syngnathidae; genus Oostethus; species Oostethus manadensis. The sequence continues at coordinate 1,573,017 of QODF01000098.1, read as the reverse complement.
CTGCTACCTAAGGATCTTTGTGGTGAGCAGCGTGTTGGGAGGCAGATGATCGAAGAGGTCCTTGTGCTTGATAACGAAGTACTTGGTGGAATGCTGGAGGGCGGCTCTCCCTACAATATTGTTTGACAATCTGAAAGACGTGAGGAGAAAGGAGAAGTACGTGTGACGTCACATCAAAATCAGGCTGGTGTTGCCATTAAATCCGTGGGTGCATGGGAAACCACCGGCTTACCTTATGAAGACCCCTTGCTCGCTGACAGACTTGATGTAGCCTCTGACTAACTGGCCTGTGCGCAGGGCGTTAAAGGACAAAACCTCTGGATCTTTGGCTGGTTTGGCCTTCTCTGGGTTCAACCTGGACGAGAAGGGTGACATCACCGTATTTAATCTCTTGCATTATGATAATTTATTTATTTAATTTTAAATGATGGTGGTGTACCTTGACGGTCGTAGAGACAACTGCCACTTGCCATTTTCACCGCCTAGTACGTAACACCTGCAGCAGAATCACACCCAGCTCGAAATATGTCGGCGTATCTTTGTTTGTGTGTTGTTTATTTCAAGCCTCAAAAAAATACACAGGACGGAGCATGATGGAAATACACAAAAGCAGAAAACAATCTGGCTCGAAAAGGCATGGGAAGAAGACAAGCTTATTTACTCCCAACCCCTAATTGCAACACTGAAGCCAGTTATATTAACACAACATGCAGTAATAAATAACCAAAATATTACACCTACAAACACACATGATTAGTATACATTGTTATTAATGTGTTATACCTTGTACACCATCATATATCAACATATGTATTGTAGCTAATTCTTTCATTTACTATATAGTATATACATTTCTTATGCATACAACAGGCATTTGACTAATAAATATAATGGTTATTAGTGTTAATGGTAATAATAACTCGATGGATTGCACGTGCCCCACATTTAAAGAAGAGGCCAAGAGCTTTGTGGAACTGTTACCAGAGGGACACCGCTCCTGGCCAACTGTCCTACACTGTCCATTAGAAAGACAAGATTTCAGAGTCTGTTGCTCCAACTGTCTGCCATAATCTAGGGATGTCATTGTATGTATCCTAGGCTGTGCATTAAAAGAGACAAGATTTTGGAGGTCCGCTGCGAAAGGGTGGATGATCTCTTGCAGCCACGCCTCCACTTGTCTACCCTAACCAGATGATTTTGTTGTGCGAGTGTCCTATGCTGTGCATTAAAAGAGACAAGATTTTTGTCTTGATTTTTATATCTTTCATGTAATACATTATTACCATTATTATCTTTACACTCTGTTTGAGATCAATCCAGTCTATAAACCCAAAATCAGATTTAGGTTGTAATATATAATAAATATAATAGTGATGATAATAATGGTAACGGCCATAATCAAGCAAGTAAACGATGTTTCCAGTAGGAGAGGAGGAGAAGATCGTAAGCAATATAAGTACTGTGTGTGATATGAGGTATACCATTCTACTCTTAATATTCTTAAATAGCACGTGCACTGCAATAAGACACACAGTATAAAGATATGTATACTTTATATGTATATTTAGATATATTAGCCAAACGTTCTCACTGACCTGAGCAGCTGATCCTTGCTGAATGCTGCCAAGGGGTTGGGCTTATAAGCGTCAGAGAGGTCAGTGATGGCCACAGTTCCTTTGCAGTCAAATGGCAGTTTGACCACAAGGCCGACATGCTCCAGCATGGCACTAACCATCCCCAAAGTAACACATCCTGCCTCCAGCTCATGAAAGCCTTAGAAAAATGACAAACAGACATGCAGCAGTTTAGATAGCCATCATCTGTGCTTCCATTATCTTCAAGTAAGTACGACCACCATGACAAACAAAAAGAGTCAGCGCTTCCTACCTGTGAGTGACAGCACAAGGCACTGAGGCTTCCGGTTCACTTTGACTACTTTGGCCTTGACCGTTTGACCAAGTTTGTATTTCTTCTCTGGGTGGTTGGAATCCTAACAAAAAGTAATTCCACAAAAATTTATTGACTTGGCTCCTTATTGGATGTACCAATCCACATTTTTTGCCTTCCGATCGCGATCCTTTTGATTTTTTTTTTTAATAATAAACTTTTGTTACAAACACTAATTTGTGGAATTGAATATGGTGCAGCACAGTGAGGCGTTCAAGTGCACTCGAAATTGTGAATGTTTGGCGCCAATTGTTTTCCATTTCTATTCACATACCCCCTACAGCATTTGGCGTACCCCCACTTTGGGAAGGATTTAGAATATATGACTTTTTTGACAAACGCTCTTCGATGCAATAGTAATTTATTGACGGTCCTTAGTAACAACCAGCAGTTAGAGATCCTGGCACCATGACAGAAGAGTCTGTGCACAGTGAAGGGAATCTATCGCCGTAACTATGGAGCCAAACATCCAGGGTCCAAAGTGAAACTAACTTCACCACGGTACCCCATGTGCATGTCTGCAAGGTGAAGACATGCTCCTTGCATGTTTTCTCCTTCATCCGGGTGGCGGGAGTGGCAACCAGATTTGAGGAGCATTTATCGCACCTACCATGTTGGAGCGTGGCCCAAAGTTACGGCACCGGATCGGCCCGATGTCGTGGCGGAAGCCCATCGTATGTGAACATCATAATACAGCTGATTGGCAGCCGATCCCAATCCTAATGATTGGTAATGGTTCTTATAAAATTCTATTGCTGCTTAATTTGCCTCATGGTTAAGCATTACAGCACCACCTCTGTTTTGGTATGCACATGACTTGATGTTTTTTTAATGAGTGACATTGAATTCTCATTAATAATGTATCGTGGTGAGGGAACTTACTTTTGGGTCAGTAAACATGGCCAGCAGTTCTACTCTGCCAGTGACGCACGGGGTACAGGTGAGCTCCAAACTCTTGCTGTCGTTATGAAACTGTGAAACACAATCCCAAAACGTATTTCCACAATTCACCTCTGCTTTGCAGAATCGAATGTTGCACACCAAATTGCAACGTACCTTAGAAACAAAACATGTAATTTCCTCCCCGACCTCATAACTGCCCAATTTGTCTGTTGCTGCCAACGACTTGAGCGCGACGTTCGAATCCAATTTGCTGGATAAACAAAACGGGAAGCGGTAACGTGGACAGTAAACAAGCAGCCATGCTAAAATAGTCATTACCTTCTATGCTTACCTGGGTATGAGTGTGAGCTCGGGGATGGTGTACGTGAATCCTGGATGGGAAAAGGGTAGGAATCTATACAAAAACAGAAGGCAGATGAATTTTGAAAGTCCTCAAATGATCACTGTGCGCATATTTGCGTTCGCTCATTATCAAAATAATGAGGGAAAACTAAATGAGCTGCGGTGACCTGTGGCCGGTGGCTTCCCGTCCTCCAATGACCCTGGCGGTGACCATAGTGCCCGCTTTTACAGAGGACGTAGGGAAGGATCCCGGTGACAACTGCGCAGCCTCCATCACCTCAGACACGTGCACGCTGCCGGTGCTTCCGTCCTCTAAAGTCACCTGAATGTGGGTAAGCTTCACGGCGCGTACTTTGCCATGCACAATTTCTCCAAAGCGGTGACCTTTGGAGTCTCCAGAGATCACGCGCTCCCCTTTGGGGGCAGTACGCTGCCACGACACTAGAGGGAGCCCCTGCAGTTGCTCGCAGGAGGTTTCAATGACTTCAGCGGCCAGGCACATTCCAGCCCTCAGCTTGCTCGACTCCGACAGGGGGGTCTCGTTCAGGTGGTTTTGTGTTTGAATGAAGGTTAGATGAGCAGTATTTTGTAATGAGATGACGGCAAGGTCTTGGTCGACATGCTGAACGATGGCCGTGTACTTGCCCTCTTCGGTCAGCTGTTCAAAAATAAATACTGTTATACATGCAAACAACTTCAGCCTTGACACAGAAGCCACTTTTAAAGACACTAGTAATCAATTAAGTAAAATCAGTGGCAGCTGCTGGGTAATCAAGGAGGGGAGGCTCTTTTTTTTTTATCATAAATGTGTTTGTTTATTTATATGTATATTGTACCCTTTGTTCCTAGTCGTTTTTAACAAGGACAAAGTTGCTGGGAATCGGTAAAGTCTCCGGATCAGTTCAAAACAACAAAATAAAACATGTGTAAAATGCTCGGGTGGAGGTTTATATAGTACTTCAAGATCGCTGATTCGCTCATTTCACTGTCAATCAAAAAAGGGATTCCACTTCGGACAGATCATCCAATCATCACGCAGAAGCCGCGAGTGCGGCCCAGCCCACTTCCCCATAGACCTTCAGAGATGCCAAGCACTGAATGGGCAGTACAAAGCCCAGAATTTATCCAATGACCGCCCAGTTTTGCGCAATGGAACAACCCCTTCTTAGCTTCCCCATCGATGTCAGTACACGCTCAGTGTCCAAGTGTGTAAAACGTGGTGTCATTTATCTGTGATAAGTCCCTTGCAGTCTTAGAGCAATCGCCACTGAGTACAATTTTTATGGAAGGCAACTGTCATCCGAACCAATAAATCTTTGTGCTTTGGGATAGAGGCCCAATTACTTATTACTTACCGTTTTCTTTTTGGCAACCAACTTGTGAAGTAAGGAGACGTGGACAGTAGTGGAAAGGATGTCAACAAAAAGGACAACTGAAGTCACCTTTTGTCCAGGGCTCAACCGAAAACCTGCGACAGGAAATCACGAGCGGTTTACTACATGCATCAGATTTGATTACATCCAGAACAGATGAGAAAGAAGGCGGTTTAAGACGCAATTTAAATGCTGTCTAGCAAATGTCTGTTACATGGAAAAGGAGAGGTTAATACCTTTGCTTTTTTTCCCTATTCCATAATTGTTCATTGTATCGCCTATACAGAAGTCTAATGCAAAAAAATAAGGTCTGTGCAAGTCAGGACATACCCATCACATGATGCTTTGTGGCCAGTATTGCGGCACCAGCCAAATCGTCCGACTTGAAGACGACACCATCGTCACCCTTCACCGTATCAACCATCAACATTAGCCTCTGGCCGATCGATAAAGCAGCTAGCTGTTGGAGAAGATCACTGCCGTCTGAGGGACAACACAAATTGACATTAAGCATAGGTCAGTATACAATATATATCACAATCAACTTCATGCACGTGATGAACGTGCTGGAGTCTGCATTTGTTTAGCACCAAAATGAGGCAACACCAGCTAGTTAGTTTTCCAGTTCAGTTACAAAAAAAAATCTTATATGGCTCTCTGGGAAACACATTTTTGCCTCTCTTAGCCAAAAAGCTTCCCAACCGCTGATTTTGAATCTCAAGTTAACCTGCCAATCATGCATGTTGCTAGATTGTGAGCTGGGTGCAAGGGGTTAAGCACATGCTCCACGCCGCCTACGATTCATTTCATTACTTGTATGTTTATTAGGGTTGTCAAAGTTAAAGTGTCGTTTAACGGCAGTAAATTTTTTGACGTCCTGCGTGACCCTCGGCCCCCACCGTAGCTTGAGGAAGCGCCGGTGATGGCATGAGAACAAATATGGAGCAGAAATGGTCAAAAGGGTATCAAATCCCTGGCAGATGGCTCTCACAACATGACCAAATTTGTGTCTATTATGGCTGTGTTTCTATTGTCGTATACAGGAACCTTGGCATACGAGTGTCCCGAGTGTTTAAGATGCGAGCCATCTCTTTGCTGATTTTTGCTTTGAACTGCAAGCTAAAATTTGTGTTCTGAGCAGCTACCAGTCCAAGCCTACCGCACAAATATGCACATTAGCACTCAAGGTCATGCAATTTTACCTTGATGCATTCCAGCATAGTATCAGCATTTGGGACCAAACGTGAGGTAAAAGAAAAAAGGGAAAAATATAGTATAGTAGTCTATGATGGGAGGACTTGGACGGTGTGTTCAAGGACTGTCAAACTAGGACATTAAAAATGAAAAAACTGGGGGATTTTGAAGTGTACGGTATTTTTTGAATAAAATAATGGCCCATACAGTATTTACATAAAATTCAATGTAGTTATTGTAGTGTATGGAATCGTTTACCACAATGATTAACATTCCTACTTATTATAGATAACTTATTTCCATCTGATTAAATGTGATTAATTATCAGTTAACTATGGACAAAAGGTGATTAATTGCGATTAAATATTAGAATCAATTGAAAGCCCTAATTTTTATACACGTTATAAATGGAAGTATCTGGTAAGCTTGTTTCCATCAATACGCGTGTTCTCATTTAACGACAATTTAAGTTCACAAACGACAAAACACACTTACCTCTCATTGCAATCATTTCAGTCACAGCTCGTCTCTCCTGCACGGCATTAGTAAGTCTGGTTTGGACAGCTCCTTCTGGCACAGTGACCTCTGAAATTTTAAGCGTGACCAGGAATCGCTTTTTGTCTTCATCCAAATTAGTCACTTTCGCAATCACCGTCTGGCCCAACTGGAATGTTTTCATCATATCGGAGATTATCCTCTCTGCGATGCCCTGAAAGTGGGAAGACGTCATAAATGAACAACGCACACACGCGGGAAAGACTGACTCCCTACCGATGACTTACAGACTTTGGTGCAAGACCAACAAGGCCGTATGGGAACTCTACAAAGACACCGTAGTCCATAATGTTCCTGACCCAGCCAATCATCTGCATGCCAACTGTGATTTCAGAGAAATCCTTAGCAACAACGCCTTCCTCCAGCGACCAAATCACTGTCGGCTTCTTAGTGAGAGTCTGACAAACTGCTAAGGAAATTTCATTCAGCTCCACAGCAAATAAGAATCTTTTACATGTTTGGGCAACGTTGCAATCGAAACCAGGATACGATCTTTTTCTCGTTCTTGAGGATGCAGACGAGGTTTGAGATAATGTCTCCCTCCTGCAGATTCTCCCATAGCAGAGGGCAGTTGGACATGTGATCAGAGAGGTGCATGGTGGGTAGCAGGGCACGAATCTCCTCAGGAAGGATAGACACCACCAGACCGTTGATCTCTTTCTTCAGCATCTTGGCCTCCAGTCTCTACAATAGAGACAGGACCAAAGCATCGTGAAGAAAGAGCATCATACTTCAGATTGGTGACCTCTGGGCTATATGATATGAAAGGGGAACCATAGAATTTAGACAAAAACATTTGACTTATTTTTTTCAAAAGGGTGTACAGCGTGTCCCAAAAAAATCGACACATTTTAAATAATTGTAAACGAGGTGTTTGATGTTTGTAAATTCTTTTACATGTTGAAAATTATTCTATTGTTTTGTCACCGCCAGTTCTCAAACTG
>QODF01000098.1:1560759-1563259 GCA_024372805.1 Oostethus manadensis | reverse complement strand
ATCAGGAAGTTCCAACATGGCTCCGGACATGTGGTGCATGGAAGTCAGCTTGCAGTCCTTCACAACTTCACCAATACGATCCCCGCAGGCAGGAGTGGTAATGATTCTACTCTCTGGCTGAACAAGGAAGCTACGCAGGCTCATTCCTATCAAACGTGTGGATGGCTCGACGTACAGCACACGGGCTTGCACCTAAACAAATGATAACGTTTTTTGAGGCTGTTGCTTGGCAAAATAAATGTTGAAATACACATTTTTAAATGGGTTGAGGCCAACTCCAAAGTCTTAACGTGCTTCTTCTTGGGCCACGTCTCTTTGACTTTGATTTGGATCATTGTCAAACCGGAAGACGCAATTACAAAACCATGTTCAGGTTTCTGGCTGAAGGTTCTCATCTAAGAGTTTACAATAAATGACTCTGTTCATTAGCCCCTCCATACAGCAAAGTCGTCTTCTGTCCTTCGCAGAGAGCTACCGCCATAAATTGATAGAGGGAAAGAGTTGTGTCTAGCAGGTAAATACTTGGTGTAGTCACTTCAACTGAGACACAGCTGACAGCACAACATGGCTAGTAGAATCAGTTGTCATGCACCGTTGCTCTCTTAAAACAAGCCCAACAACACGGAACTTGGGAATTTGCGAGGGACTTTTTAAAAACAAGCCCAAAACAACTGCCAACTTGGGAATTTGCAAGCATCTTCACAAGAAAACAAGCCCAAATTCAGCTTCTGGAAATTGGAAACACTGGTCAAGATGCTTTGTTTACACGTCCATCGGAAAATTTACCTGCAAAAGGAGCATAAGGGCCATCTAGTGTTTTGGGAGACGCACAGCATGTGGCCAATAATTGCAGTGGAGATAACGCTTATAAAAAGGGATGTTGCACTGAAGTGTGAAAAATGGAAAAAAACATATTTTATTATTTGTTCTTTGCCGCCAGCAGCAAGCTGTTTATTATGTCACCTGCTGCACCGTAAAATTGAAAAGATTACAGTTGCTGCAACTTTTAAGTACTCATCAGTAACACAGCAAAAGGGGGAATGTTTACTTTGCATGTCGATTTGAGTGTGTGCCCCTACATTTTCTAAAATTTTAAGTCGGGGGTCATTGTGCTCCTCATTTAAAAAAAAGTTATTGTCTGCCCATTAAATTTTGGGCCCATGTTGCTTTTGTATAGCTATACAATTAGTAGGAGATTAAATAATTAGTAATTACGATTTAATGTGATGCATTAAATCAATTTAACTGCTTGTCCTCACAAAGTATGCTGGAGCTCATCCTAGGTATTTTCGGGCAAGAGGCAGGGCACACTGTCTGGTCGCCAGCCAAATGCAGGTGAAATGGATTTTATTAGAAGTAGAAATATTTAGCAATAACAGTAAGAATACAATTTCTTCTGATTGCAGATTGTTTGTGGTAAAAGGCATTCATGTTTTTTGTAGCCTAAAATTGATTATCAACAAAAACTTGATTTTTATCCCCAAAAACCCTTGAGCAAACACCAAGGAACATGCTACCCAGCATGCCTTGTGGGCATTTGGAAAGAAGTTTTAAGTCACGTTTTGTTTAGCGCTTAGTTGATTATCACCCATGTGATAGTAGTAGTTGATTTATGTCATGTGTTGCCTTTTTGTTTTGTTGCACCGTGAGCAAGTATGTCAATTTGCTTGATGACAGTTATATATACACAGCCCCTCTGCCAAATTGTTTAACCCAGTGTGGCCCGCAAGTCAAAAAGTTGCCACCCCTGCTCTATTTACATAGTTTGGTCTGGGAATAGATGCTTGAGCCAGGCACCCCATACAGAGATATAGGCATGTGATGCAAAGCACTACACAGAATTAGGCACATTTGCCAGGAAGACTTTACCTTGCTTCCCTCGGTATAGCTGGAAGCCTTCTCTCGGTCCATGTGGAGGAAGTCCACGTGACCACTGAAGGAGGACAGAAAATCCAGGAGCACTCCGTGTTTGGTCACCTTCAAAACAAAATGATCGGATTTCACCACTGCAAAATCTGCCATATCATTGTAGATAGTTCAGGGGAGTTAATAAAATATTTAATATAAAATAATGTAAATTCTGAACATGCTTTTGACGGCGTCAATATTATATATATATATATATATATATATATATATAATATTGTCCATTACAGTGTGAATGTGAGTGTACAGGGTGTACCCCGCCTCCCGCCCGAAGCCAGCTGGGATAGGCTCCAGCATACCCGCGACCCTAATGAGGATGAATGAATATATAATATTGCACATCTGTACTAGTTATTATTGATATTATTGACTTACATTGTTGAATTGTTCAGAAATGTTGGTTGATAAAAAATCTAATCTATAAAAATAAAATCTTAAATTCCCTGTGTTTTATTCTGATGATTACTATATTATTTATTTTGCTTTTCGTATTTGGTATATTTGTGATTCTATAATTATATTGTTACAAACTAAAGTTTTAACAAAGCCAAAAGGAGTCGGTATAGTCGAATCA